>CM032643.1:1412445-1616126 GCA_019097785.1 Fraxinus excelsior | reverse complement strand
ATTTTATTAAAGGGGTTTCTCTTGATAGGATGAACCTTTGTTTTAGGACGATAGAATTTGAATCCTAATGCGAAGAACCCTAAAGGTGACTGCAATCAGCAGAAACTTAACGACAAGCAAACACTCGAATGTGTAGCCAAAAGTGTACAAACGTGTATGTATAATTGTGTTTACAGCAGCATGAAGTTACTACAAGGCGGCTCAAGTTTTAAAGCATACTAATTATTGAGTTGTACCCTTGCAATAATTCTTCATTCTTAAATCAACATTGTATTTTCTAACTACATTTTTTAATTAACCATCTGTAAATGTTCTTAAATTCACCTATCCCCCCAATCAGAGATGCCTTTAAATATTTTTCCTACAAAATTTACAGTGACATTCTCATCATCATCATCTTTTTCTTCTTTTTCTTCTTCTGATCAACTTGCATGCTGCGATGAATGAAGTTTCGGATCCCCACACCTAAGATTTCTAACATTATTCATTAATTTTAATGTTTCTTGATAACGTATGCATGACAAGTTTAGGTATGGAATTGTTTGTCTTTTTTCTATCTATTTCGTGACAAAATTACATATTATCTATTGAAATTGAAAGCTAGACATAACATCATTAATATTATAGACCCCATTATATATTTTAAAATATCATATCTCAATGCAATTCACGGGATGAAGGATCAGCCCGGACTCTCACATGACGTAATTGTTGCAAAAATCGCCTACGTGTTAAATGAACTTTATTTTTTAGTAGATTCAGTTTTAGTGGCTTAGCCAGACATTTTTCATAGTAGCAGTAAATATTAATTTACTAACTTTTTGTGAACCAACATGAGCGTTGACGTGCGAAAACCGTGAGTTGAGACTATTGGTGAATATGTTTAGTGAAATGGTTGTTTGTTTACTTAATAAAGTAATAGTTAAATTTAATCAGTAGGAGCGTAGAACTCTATGTAAATCAGAAATGAAAAGAAAGAAAGGAGTATGAGAAGAAAGTGAAGAATGGAAATCCGAGGCAAATGATTAATACTTTTTTCTTTATGATAAAATTGTCCAACAACGGTGCTAACGGATTTCGGCATTTTCCAATCTTAAATTTTCTAGATTTTCTGCTTTTTGGAAAAGTTGTCCATGGAATTTTTAGAAATTGCAAAGAAGTCCATGTATTCTAGAAACTACTAATTGGTACATTGTGTTTCAATTTGCTTCATTTCGGTCTCTGATTTTAAAGTTTTTTTTTTTTCTTTATTATTACTGGTTTTGTTGAAGATTTTAGAAATAATTCCAAGTTGGTATACTTCCATATATAGATTGATTGTAAATATGTTTCCTAGATTAGAGATATGCTCTAGTGGCTAAGAGATTTGTACTCCTAAACTTTAGCATTCCAATTATGTACAGTGGTTATTTATACCCATAATGTTATAAAGAAAAATATGAATGAAAGACACCAAGATTTGACTTGGTATCAGAGCCTCCCAAAAACGAGACTGGTCACGGAGGCGGAGCATGGGAACAAGGCTTCAGAGTTCAACCTTCATGTGCGTGCGAAGAATTTCAGAAATGGAGGAAGTTGTTTGAGCCTTGAGGAACGAGGGGTTAAATTAGGGATTGAGAGGTTAAGGTTGGCATCGATGGGGAAACTAGGAGGCAAGGAGAGAGCGAGAGAGACAAATGGAATGTTAGGGTTGGGTTGAGTCTTTCTCTTTTTCTAATTTTAGCCCAGAAGATATTTTGTCAATTTTAAAGGCAAATCAAATTTTAGGTGGGAATTAAAAAATTTTGAGTTTTCAGACGGAATTTTTCCGTTAGTATCTATATAATACTTTTAAAATTTTACAAACAAAGTTTACCAACAGATTTTGACGTTGTCACTAAATTATTTAATTTATTATTTATAATTTTTAAATTTTTACCGACGGATTAGTATAAAAAATGTACCAACGAAAGTCTTCCGTTGGTAATTCTGTTGTTAATTTAGTATTTAGTTTTTAATAATGAAAAAGTAATAATTCGTTACTGAATTGTTGTTAATCCGTTGATATTAACAACGGAAGACGTTCGTTGCCAAATATCCGTCTATATTGCCTCACTTTCTAGTAGTGAACGTTTGCGAAAGACAAAGCTTTCGCAACCTTTAATTCACATTTGCGAAAAAGCTTTTTGGTAACGTTTTTAAAACGTTGCGAAAGACGCATCTTTCGCAGCGTTTAAAAAATGCTGCAAAATATCAACCTTTTGCAACGTTTAAAAAACGTTGCGAAAAAGCTTTTTCGCAGCATTTTTTAAATACTGCAAAAGGTTGATATTTTGCAGCATTTTTTAAACGCTGCGAAAGGTTGAACTTTTTGCAGCGTTTTAAAAATGTTGCAAAATGCACTTTTTGGCAACATTTATTTACAAAATATTACTAAAACTCAATTATATTAACCAATTGCAACATTCACTTATCAAAATATTGCGATAGATCCCTTTAGCAACACTTAACTATCGAACGTTGCAAAAGCTCATTTTTGGCGTAGTGTCACTTGGCGAAGCAAGAAGCAAAATGTGGTTGCTCTATCTAGTGCTGAATCTAAATTCAAAGGAATGGCTAAGGCAATATGTGAATTATTTTGGATCCGTAAGTTATTAGAATATCTGAATATTAAGCATGACAACCCAATGAAGCTATATTGTGATAACAAGGCAGCGTGTGATATTGCCCACAACCCAATTTAGCACGATTGAACCAAACATGCGGAAGTTGATATGCATTTCATCAAAGAGAAACTAGAAGCAAGGATAATTGAAACACTTGATGTCTCATAGTAAGAACAATTTGCTGACCTACTCACCAAGGCCATATCAAGTCGAGCATTTCACGATGGTCTCAACAAATTGGGAATGAGCGACATCTACGCACCAACTTCAACTTGAAGTGGAGTGTTGAAGATTTTGGAAATAATTCCAAGTTGGTATACTTCCATATATAGATTGATTGTAAATATGTTTCCTAGATTAGAATTATGCTCTACTGTTTGAGAGATTTGTACTCCTAAACTTTGGCATTCCAATTATGTACCATGGTTATTTATACCCACAATATTGTAAAGAAGAATATGAATGAAGGACACCAAGATTTGACTGATTTATGACATTTTTTAAAGGTTTTTCCTTTTCTAAACTACAGATGCTTGGAGCTAGGGATGCTGACGATCATTAGTGTTCCTGCTCAGGCCAATTATGCAATCTCCTATGAGGTGATCATTTGATGGAATGGCTCCTACATTTTGTTCCTCTTAAGTATCATTTGGTGCAATGTTAATTAGTTATATAATTTGTACTTGTATTATAGAATTAAACTAGTTATCCACTCCTTTTGTACATCAAGTTTGACATCCATTGATGTGTCAACATCATAGCCCTTAATTTAAATGAGTGTTATTCAAATCAAGGATCATGATTTTGACACATTACGAATGTCAAAATTGATGTACAAAAAGAACGTATGTATGGCAGCTTTGTATTTTGTATTGTTAAAATGGTAGAACGATAGTTTTACTTGTTTGGTTAGGATAATTTTAGTCGCTTTGCTATTAGATTATTTAGTATTCACACTTTTGTATAAAAATTGCTTATTTTGGTATTTGGAACCCTAGGTTCGCTTTTGCTCTCTTATCTTTTATCTCTCTTGCATTTACAAATTCATATGATATTTGAGTTTCAATCTATATACATTGTTTTATAGAATGGATGAAGAAAAATGCAGATGATAAAAGTTGATAATATGTGGGGTTACAAACTTATAAAAATTGTGAGTTTCAGAAGAAAAAAAAAAGTGAACAATGATGGCCAAACAGGGACTAAATGATATATATACATGCATCTTCACTGAAAATAAACGTTTTACTGATTTACAGCTGCAGAAATTTACTCCAAGGTGGATATGATTTTAATAATAGCACTATTTCAAGCATCCTGCATTAATAATTGCAAAACAATTATTTTCCTTTTTAAAAAATATTTTCTAACTACATTTTTTAATTCATGAACTCATCCATGCAGTAGTATTTAGTTCGTCTGCACTGATTTCTGCCCCCTAATCAGAGTGCCCTTCAATGTTCTTCCAACGAATTTTTCAGATGCTTACTATTTTCTTTAGTGAAATTTGGCCTTAGTCACTTAATAAATAAATAAGAAGTCGATGTGACGGCAAAACTATGCAAATAAGTAGATTGTCACGTGACAATTTCATTTATAAAATCACACGATAATAATCGACTTAAAAAAGTTTTTAAGTTGAATAACTAATTTAACATAAAATAAGATTTTATAATTAACATAAAGTTTTCACTCATAGTTACTTTGACGTCACACCAAAGTAATATATTAGACTTGAATGTGCCTCGGGGCACATCCGAGATGGCAAAGACAGTGCAAGGCTGGGCTGCAACTCCAGGGTGGGGAGTTCGAATCACGTAAGGAGCAGCCAAGTGTTGTAATACCCAAACCATGTGGTGGAGCAGCTTGGTGTTGTAATAACCGATTGTAGGAGGGCTCCCTTGGGGCCAAGAGTATAAAGTTTGCATGGACGCTGGCTTGATTGGGCATAACCCGCGATTTACCTCCGCCCAGAGTTGAGGCACCGGTGATGGGCGGTCCAGGAAATAATCTAGTGTTAGCTGGGATATCTGGGTATAAAAAAAAAAAATAAATAAATAAATAAATATGTATATATATATTAGACTTGAATGCCATATTCAATTCTTATGTTTCTTAATTGCGTAAGCATGACAAGTTATGTATGCATTAAATTGTGTCTTTTCCAACTCTTTTCGTGGCAAAATCCTAAGATGGATCCTTTTATTTATTGTTATTGAAAGCAAGAGATCAATGGATGAGGGGCCAATATGAAATCATTCACATGACGTAATTGTTTTTTTTTTTTTTTTTTAATAAATGATCATCTCTCCTTTTTTTCTGAACAACTTAAATTGTAGGGTCGGTTTGATATAAATAGGCATTACAAATTTATTAACATATGAACTAACCACCTATAGATAGACTTCTAGTAAATCATCCTATGTTCCTGTTTGAGTCACATTATAATTTCCATTCTTATCCTTCTACTCATTTTCAACCACACATTTTCGATATAATAATATTTTTCATCACATCAATAATTTTTCCTTCTTTTTCAATCACATATTCATCATCACATCACCCAAAAATGCATTATTTCCATTTTAATGTGCATTAAACAGGGGCTATGGCTAGAGTTTTTAGTGAGATGTATAGTATGTTGATTTAGTAGAAAACGAAATGTAAGAACAAAATCGTCTCTCTCCGGCAATTGAGGGGGTCCCGAGTTCAAATATAGACTCATTCGACCTCGAGATAATTATTTAGCCAAACCAATATATCAAGAAATTATTAAGAATTTTTTAGGTTGCTCAACCACGTAAAAGAAATGACTGAGAAGGAAGAAATTGAAGTTACCTAAACTTCACCAATACTTGATTTGATGTGCAAACATCGGGATGCTAAGAGCATTTCCAATGTTAATGTAGATTATATTAAAAAGTTACACATGCAAAAATAGACGGTGTATACAAAAGTTAATCATCAATACAATGTCTATGGTTATGTCTAGCTAACGTAAAAATAAATAAATAATAAAAGTAGACAATGTCAAGATAATTGTCTAGATGTAGAGATTTTTCTAGATAGAGCGAATGATCATCATTTAATATTTCTCTATCTCTCTCTTCCATTTCTTATCTTCTCCTCTCTTTTGTTATTATTTCTTTTTAAATATATATTATAATTGAATTATATACGAAACTCATTGAAGATGAATTTTCAACTAGATCGTTGAATAGAAATGCCACATAAATCACAACTTATTGTATTTAGATGCTGCCTGAATTGCAATTCACATGACGCATTCAAAATACTCTTAAGCCACATCATGATAGACATTACGCCTTTTTCTCATATTCTAGCATCACAAATATGATGTTCTTACCTTCTTGTGTAACCATGTTCGAAAGGTGTAACAATTCGTGCGTTAGGTTGGAGTTAATTCACTTGATAACTCTAGGATTTTCTAATTTATCTGGTCTTCATTCCAATCTCCAAACAAGCACATAGAATTTGCAGGAGCACCCCCTCGATTCCCAGTATTCTGCAATTCCAATCTTAAATTTTCTGAATTTTGTAAGGTGGTCTCTTAATTTTCTGCATTCTGGAATTAGTCCATGGACTTTCTAGAAACTTCAAAGAAGTCCCTGTACTGTCTAGAAACTGCTTATTGGTACATTGAGTTTCAATAAGCCTCATTTCAGTCCCTAATTGTAGTTGTTTGTAACCTTATTCATTTGTTCGTACCTTTCACAGTTTGTCACAACTATACCATATTCATAATTTATAACATGGTATCAAAATCCATGTGTTTGCTAAAAAAATTTCTCCCTATCAGCTTACGACCCTAACTTAAGGTTTTTCTTTTTCATTTTATAGTTGGTTCATGACCTTATTATTAATTATTTTCCTTCTTTATCAATTGATTTTTGACCTTGTTTCGAAGGTTTTTCTTTTACCAATCAATTTTTGACCTTATTCTCCATGTTCTTTTCTTATTGATCGATTTTCGACCTTGTATCCTAAGTTCCCATAGCAATATGATTTTTTAATCACTATATGACCTTTTCTTTATAAGGTCATTCTCAATGGATGTCGACGATTATGGCTGAAAGGTAATTCTACCTACGTGGTGCAATTAGTAAACCATGGCTAAAAAGGGGTTACGCTCAGGTTTAGGGGTGTCCAAAAATCTCGAACCGAGCAGTTCTTCATAAGTTAAATACTCGAACGGGTACCCGAATAGAGAATCGATGGGTTTGGGTTGGGTCTCGGGTCTAGACCAAGAACCGAATAAGAACTGAAACTAAATAATTTTTTTATTTATTTTTATTGAATTAATTAAATTATTTTATTTTTTCTAAATAAATTGACAAATTAATTAAATAAATCAGATCATTTCATAATTTTAAATTTAAAGTACATTAGCCCAAATGAATTATTGATATGGATCACCCACATTTTAATATTAATATCTACTTTTTGGTATTTGTATGCATTGAATTAATGTTATTCGACAGCTAGTTATTTATATATTCTTGAATTGAGCTACGTTAATTTGTAAAAGTTACGAATGAAATGTCATTAGTTATATTTATATAGTGTTAATGTAAATGTTAAAAAAATAAATTATGGTACGAAATGGAACCGAACCGAACCTGAACGGTTCCATAATTTTATTGGACCCGACGGTTCCATTTATTAAATATCCGAAAGTTTTAGAACCGAACCGACCTACGAATAGCCCTACTCAGGCCAAACATACAATCTCCGGAATGGCTCCGACATTTATTCGTCTTAAGTATTATTCGATATGTTCAGGCGATGCTCTTTGGTAATCTTTTTGTTGTCATTAACAGTCATGTCTTGTATAATTGTTATTGTTTGATAATTTTCAATTTTAATAAATCAGTTGGCTCTGAATTTATAGAATGGAATGGTGGGTTGTCAATCTTGTTAGGATGTGCCGCTCCATTCTTCACGAAAGGGCCTGGATTTATCCAAGAAAATATTGTGTTTTGTCTCAAATTACATTTAGTGCGCAATTCTCATCAAGATTCTTTTAGTTACAATTGAAAATCATCTACAATTTCGAGTGCCTAATTTCTTACATTTGATAGAAAATTACACTACTTAAAATCACTTTTCTTGTTAGCACAAGTGCTTAGTAGATCATTTCTTTTACTAGAATACTCGATAATCAACAACAATTTTTTCCATTTTGTCATTTGCCTCGAGATAGTTCTGTTTTTTGGGGATTCGACAGAAATAATGTTTGTCAAATACGAATTGCCTCTGAATCCTGTAGTAGACATGTTATTCGAGAAGTTTAAGGTAGATATTGGAGACTTTAGGTTCTGTTTGATTGGCGATATTTTTCTTGGACTACTTCCACTTTTTGACTGTTTGATATGCTAAATTTTTCACGGAAAATGTTTTCCTCCCTTTTTCTAGGTACAACTCTTTGATGCACAAATGGTTCCAACTTTTTTTTTAACAATGGCAACCAATTCTATCAACCATTGTAAAAAAGATTTTCATTTTTGTTGACAATTTCTATGCAAAACAAAGTCAAACGAATATGGTAATTTTTTCTAATTGTTTTAAATTTTTTTTTTTTTTGACTTTTTGGTAATTGGAACAAATTCTTAACCCAATAGTAGAAAATATTATCACTTTAATGGACAATTTCCATAAAAAATGAAGTCAAACGGATTTCAAACTTTCAACATTTTCCATGAAAAATTATACCAATCAAACACACTTAATTACAATTCCCCGTAAAACAAGTTCTAGGCAAATATTTTCTCTGAAATTCGTTTTCTTTCCACCCTATTTTCCATGGTGCAATCAAACGGACCCTTAGGGTTTTAGCTATGGTGCAAAAAATGTTATATATATATATATATATATATAGAAATATATATATATATATATATATATATATATATATATATATATATATATATATATATATAATTTAAATCGTATTAAAATAAATAAATGAAAATATTTTAATCTTCATCGTGTCTCCTTAAAATTCTTAAACCTACCTTGTCGCGTAGTTGTCGATCCGACCCGGACACTAACTCGAACAATGCAACGGCCCGGTCGTTCAATCGGCGGGTCAATTTCTATCAAATATATTATTAATTATTTTCATTGGATAATAAAATTTTGACATTTTCTACCATTAACTAAATTAACATCATGTTATTTTGTTAACTGAAGATCAATTTGTAGCCCAAGTTCCACAAATTCTAGGTGATATATAGTGAAATATGCATTTGAAACAATAAAAATAACAATCAATGATCAAAAACTATTTTATCTGAAAAAGTTCAAATAATACGACCAACCTATTAGGGACGGACGCAGACATTTGGAGATAGGGGGCACAATCAAACCATATACAAATCGAATACTTTGTTCTTGATTTTTGAATGATTCATACTTGACTCGAGACAATGCAAGTAGATTTACATTTAAAAAATATATATTTTTCATTAATATTTTGCTAATCATTTTCATCCATTTGATTTTGAGTAGTCATTTTATTAATGTTTTGTTCATCACAAGAAAATGCATATTTGGGTTAGAGTGGGCAAGAGAAAAAAGAAAATTCAAATTTATTGTGATTTTGCGCCTGTTTGATGGATATTGGAATCAAATTTTTAGTCAATTTTGATAAAAGTAAAACAATTATGAATTCCATGAAATATGTTATTAAAATTAATTGTTAGATTAAAATTTAAATTTCAATCAATACCAATCATGACTTTATAAAAAAAAAATCTCAAAAGTTGGGGTCCAGGGTCCGCTAGTGCAACCTATTACGACAAAGTCACAACCCACAAATTATGGTGAAAAGTACCAAGAATTGAACCTACGGCGTGTAGTACTCAACAAATATATATATACACACGTTTTTCTTCCATCTATTAAAACTTGAAATCAAAGATTTGAATTTTGGGGAGTGGTTGCATTAGAAGGAGATTAGGGGCATTGATTTTTCAACATTCCCTAAAGTTAATTGTGAGGAAATTGGAAAACCACGAGGAGAAATAAGTGGGCTATACAGATTATAAAAGTCCGGTCGGTTCAAGGAAAAATGGGCCAGTGCGTTAACTTAAAAATCAACGATTCAACGGGTTTGAAGTTGTTTAATTATCCAGCAATAAATATATGTGACTTGGATCGGACCTGTGTTCGGTTCAACGGTTTCCGAACCGAACCGAACCGATTGGTCCAGTTCAGATTTTATAACACCGCATCATTCTCATTCCTACTAGTAATATGAGAGGACTTAGTAGAGAAGTACAATTAAGCTATTTGTACAGTTATTATTGATACCTTGATGTTGTCAAATTTAGACTCTTGATTTAAAAAACAGTTTTTAACAATTTTAAAAATGGATTAACGTGATGCTGCCGTGTATGAAGTTATCAACCAAGATTGTACAAATAGCAGTGTTCTAAAAAGCGTAAAGCGTGGTTAGGCGTGGTGGCCGAGCTTCAAGCTTTAGGAGCCTAGGCGAGTTCAGGCGAAGCTTAAGCGTAAAAAAACGTTTTTTTATTTTAAATTTTTAATCATTGTAAAAAAATTCAACAATTCAAATAATACATAACAAACCTCTAAAATTATAAAATATTGCATTTACTTAATAATTTCTTCATAAAGATAAGTTTCAAAATCATAATTACATATCGTTAATAACTTGTAACTTAAATCTTATCTAATCTAACTCTTTATCGAACTCTAATTTAATGTCTTCTTCTTTATCTACAAAAAACAAAAAAAAACAAAAAACAAAAAGAAATGTACATTTAATGGAGCATAGCATGTTTAAGTAATTATTCATTGGCCAAAAAAAATGAATCGTGTACAGCGTATCTAGACGGGAAAAATTTGGCCTCCAAGGGAAAAGCGCGTCTAGCACCCCTAGTCGCCTAGGCGCGTTTTGTCACGCCTAGGCGCGCTTAGTTAAGCATTAAGCGGTCAACGGACAGCACACCTAGTCGCCTAGGCGCGTTTTGTCACGCCTAGGCACGCTTAGTTGAGCATTAAGCGTGAATAAAAAATGCCCTAAAATCTCCCCCACCGGCCACCACCCTGATTGTGAGCGTGCTGCCAAGGCCCCCTCCTAACAGTATGGTATGATTGAAAAACAATAATGGCAATGTACAACAAGAAGCACCACTTGTCGTCGTGTCGCCGTTGGTTGTACGTGGCCCAATGGCGAAACCTATCCAAAAATAATTAAAACCAGAAAGGACAACCCCTCTCCCGAAATCATCACTGAGAATTGCAGACATTTACTTCAAGGTGGCTCTAACTTTAATAAATAGTACTATATTTGTAATTGCAAAACAATTATTTTCCTTGTTTTAAAATATTTTCTAACTACATTTTTTAATTCATGCAGTAGGATTTAATTCGTCTGCCCTCATTCACAGTGGCACTTCAATGTTCTTCCAACAAAACTTGCCGGTGGTGAAATTTGATGTTTAGTTATTTCATTTTAATTCAAACCCTTGAATATGACTAACAAAAAGTTGATCGACGCAAATAGGTAGATTGTCACGTAACATTACAGATAAAATAATCGTCTCGAAACAGAGTTTAAATTCAACGACTACTTTAACATTAACTTAAAATTTCGCTAATAGTTCAGCAATGAACCATATTTAATAACGAAATGACACATATTTAATAACGAATGCACTTTGACGTCACACCAAAGTGAGAATAGATATTGGACTTGAATGCCATATTCAATTCTCATGTTTCTTGATTGCGTAAGCATGACAAGTTATATATGCATTAAATTGTTTTGTCTTTCTATCCCTTTTAATGACGAACTTACATATCGTAAGATGGATCCTTTTCTTCATTGTTATTGAAAGCTAAAAATCAATGGATGAGGGACCAATATGAAATCACTCACATGACGTAATTATTTTTGTTAGTAAATGATCATCGCACTTTTTTTTTCTTTTTCTAAACCACTTTATATTGTAGGATAGATTTGATATAAATGAACATTACCAATTTATTTAACGTAAAGAAAGAACAAACTTGGGTTGTAAAGTTTGACCTTTAACATATGAACACGATATGAAAAACCAACCACCTATAGATGACTTCTACTAAATCATTACTATGGCTAGAAATTTTAGTACGAGATGTCTATTATACCGATTTATTAGAAAACAAAAGAACAAAATTGTCTCTCTCTCTCTCTCACGGTTGAGGTTGTTGCGAGTTCAGATAGGGACTTGCGCAACCTCAGGATAATTAGTTAGCCAAACTAATGTCTAGAGATTATTAATGATGTTAATTAAGCACATACGAGAAATGATTGCTAACCATGGGATGCTAAGATTATCCAAAAAAAGACAATGTCAGCAAAAGTTCATCTTCAATACAATATGTCTAGAGGTATCAATTCAGATGGTCCGGGCCGGGTCGGTTAGCCAACATATAAGCCTGATAACGGCCCGCGTGAAAAAAAGCCCGCCCTCTATGGGTTCCGGGTCGGCCCACAATTTTGGACTACAACCCAGGCTCGCCCGCTGATCCATCCGGGTCGAGCCCATGCGTGTCGCGGTTTATTCCGATTTGGCATGTATGATTGTATAATTAAAATTATAAAATATAGAATTTTTCATATTTATAGCAAAAAAATATTTTTTTTTGTTAAAGGTAAACAAATATTTGAACAAAATGATAAATTCATATTTATACCAAGAAATGTTTACATAGAATTCAAATTTAATGCGACATGAATTATTTATAACTTTGCAAAGTTAAATTTAACTTAAACAAATAACAACAAAATGCATTTTTAATTACAATTATCAAATATTTATAGCATAAGTACATCACAACAAGGTTGATACTAACTTTTATTATAATTTATAGTTTAAGTACATCCCAACTATATTGGCACTTACCTAAATATAATATTTAATTTTTTTTTTCACGGGCCGTGCGGTTAACCGCGGCTCGTGAAGGTGCAACCCGCGAAGCCCACGGGTCACGCCTCTTTGACCCGTGAACCGCCCGCTCGGGTATGTCTAGCTAGTGTGATAGTAGTTATTGTCAAGTGACTATCTAGATGTATGGTCCATTTAGAAGGATTTTCGAAAAATCAAAAGTTACTTCTAAGAATAAAAAATTGTTTGTGAAATATGTTGAAATAATTTTCTGAAAGCGTTTCGTCTAGGTAGAGTTTTTAGAGGAATCTGACGTAAGATAGTTTCTTCAACAAGTTCTTTTGCAAGAAACCGGAGCAAAAGTCCTATCAAATGGACGACGGAGTTAATTACCATAATTTAATATTTATTTCTTTTATCTTTTCTCACTCTTGTTTATTATTATTATTATTATCATTCTCTCTTATGAAGTCCTGACCTCTATTTTTGGGATAAATGAATTTTGGAATTATGAATTTTTGGAGAATGTGTGATTAAAAAAAAAAAAATTGAATTACGTATAAAATTATTTTGTGGTAAAATGAGTGGTAGAAAAAGAGTTTTGGAAAAAAATAGTTTTTGAAAAAACCAGGGGCTAAATATACACTAGAGTTGAATTACATATCAATTAAAGATAAAATTTTAGTCCATGTTTGATATAAATTAAAAACATATTTAGATTAATGTCACATAATAAGGATGGCAACGGGACGGATATGAGACGGGTCGGCCATTTCCACCCCTATCCCGTTGGGTATTTTTATTACCTTACTCCATATCCATACACATACCCTGTTAAAGCGGGACGGGGTGGGGCGGGACCCTTGCCCCATTTATCGTCTCATTTATTTTTTCTTTTTATTTTTTATTTATTTTAACTTTTGTTTCTTTTTTTTTATGTCTTTAGTTAGTAAATACTATTACTTTTTTACTAATTTATTAAAAGCAACTTATGTTCTCTTTAAAAATGATAATAAATTTATTATTTTTATTCGATAAAAAGTTTAAATTTGAAATTAATTTTAAATAGGGCGGGGACTATGTTTCTCGTACCCGCCTCGTACACGTTTCGGGGTAATGATCCTCGCTCCGTCTCCACCTCGTTTATCCGGTTAGACGGGTCCCATCCCATTAGTATCGGATTGAACAAGTTTTATTGTCATCCCTATCACATCATACGGAAGCCTCTCTATTTAGATGTTACAATTCATAAGACGCGTACGAGATGTACTAAGCCACATAATAATAGATGTTACTGTTTTCCGTATATTTTAGCATCACGTCCTTACCTTATTGTATTACCATTATCAAAAGGTACAACAGTTTGATCAAAAGCATTAAATTTAATTTGCTATTATCTTATAGGGCATGTTTGGTTCTTTGAACTATACAAAATAACATACTAACATCTTATCAATCTCTCTAGCTTAGCCCATGTTCAGGGACGAATTCAAGATCGAATTACAAGTCGGACTAATACATAAAAAAAAATTTACACAATAATCTTTTTTCTAACTAAAAAAAAAATCCAACGGGCTGGGGCTGGAAAAATCAGTCCCTACACCTGTTTGATCATCATTAAATTAAAATTTATTTTTATCTCTTTTCTTATTAATCACACATTCTCCAGTAAAATAATATTACACGTAAATTTTTTTTAAAAAAAATCCTTCTTTTTTAATCACACCTCATGATAGTTTGAAATAGTAGAGCTCAAACTGGAGCTCTTGTCTAGCCCCGTTTGACTTCACTAAATTATAATTCATTTTTCTATATCTTCTTATTAATCACACATTTTTCAATAAAATAATATTACACGTAAATTTAAAAAAAAAAACTCATTCTTTTTTAACCACGCAACCTCCAAAAAATTATTATTTCTCCCAATATAACGTGGAATAATGTGGCTAAACGGGTGCTTTCAAGATACCAAAATGTCAATGAAGTAATGTTTGGGGTGATCTATAATTTTACAACTTGAGAAAATCTTCGGTATTATTTTGCGTAAAATAAGAGATCTTGATCCAAGTCTACGAATATATCAATTCATGACAATGACACACCAACTACACTCCTAATTGTGTTCATGCCTTTTAATTTCAAACTGTTTCCCATTTTTATTCGCATTACATACTTAGGTTGAAGACACCAAGAACATGAAGCAATTTTAAATCTAAAGCATCCAAAGATTGTTGAAGGAAACCTATATTTTAACTACTCACAACATTTATAAAATCCAATTAAAACATATCCTCTGCATAAACAAAACGCATTTTCTGAGCCTAAATTACAAGAACACGGTATGGGCATAATGGTGCTGGCTTTCTGCATGCTCTTATCATGGATCTTCTTTCACAGATTGAAGCAGAGGAATTCCAAAGGTCCCAAAACATGGCCGTTTGTGGGGGCTGCCATAGAACAGCTGATGAATTACGACAGAATGCACGACTGGCTTGCTAAATATTTGGCCCAGTCGAGAACCGTGGTTGTGCCAATGCCCTTCACAGCATATACATATATTGCAGATCCAGCCAATGTGGAGCATGTCCTGAAAACAAACTTCAACAATTACCCAAAGGTGATTTTGATAAACTTCAACAATTTTCTGAGGAATTTACTGAAAATTTTCCTTTCTTGATTGAAGGGTGAAGTGTATCATTCATACATGGAAGTACTGCTGGGAGATGGTATTTTCAATGCAGATGGTGAGCACTGGAGGAAGCAGAGGAAGACTGCTAGTTTCGAGTTTGCGTCCAAGAACTTGAGGGATTTCAGTACTGTGGTTTTCAGAGAGTATACTCTCAAACTCTCTGAAATTCTGAGCCAAGCATCTTACAGCAACCAGCAAGTAGATATGCAGGTAATATCATCCTGTTTGCAGTAAAACGATACATATTTCGATGATCTCGGTTCTCGAGAAGAATTTACAGGTACATGCATTCTTTTTCCAGGAACTTCTAATGAGAATGACTCTAGACTCAATATGTAAGGTGGGATTTGGTGTGGAAATAGGAACGTTGGCTCCTAATTTACCGGACAATCTCTTTGCCAAGGCCTTTGATACTGCAAACATTATAGTAACTCTTAGATTCATTGACCCTTTGTGGAGAATCAAGAAATTCTTTAATCTGGGATCAGAAGCTATCCTTGATCAAAGTATTAAAACTGTAGATGATTTTACGTACTCTGTCATCCGAAGGAGAAAAGCAGAAATAGACAACACCAGAGGGTATAATAAAGATAACAAGGTAACTTGATTCCAACTTTTTATTACCAAATAAAATGAACTTGTAGTTGACCATTTTTCACATAAACACTATCAGATCAAGCATGACATACTGTCGAGATTCATTGAGCTGAGCAAAGATCCCGAGAACAATATGACTGACAAAAGCCTGAGAGATGTTGTCCTAAACTTTGTAATTGCCGGGCGTGATACCACTGCTACGACACTTGCGTGGGCTATCTACATGATAATATCCCACAAAGATGTAGCACACAAGCTTTACTCGGAACTAAAAAGTTTTGAAGAAGATCGTGCAAAAGAGGAGAACGTCTCATTTGATATGGGTCATACAGAGGATCAAGAATCATTCAATCAGAGAATATCACAATTTGCAGGACTTCTAAATTATGATTCCTTAGGGAAACTGTATTATTTACATGCTGTGGTTACAGAAACACTTCGGTTGTACCCAGCCGTTCCTCAGGTTAGTGATCAAGGAGAATTTGAGGCCAGAAAGTGATCAAGTAGAAATCTAACAGCATCTGTTTTGCAGGATCCCAAAGGCATATTAGAAAATGATGTTTTACCAGATGGAACCAAAGTAAAGGCTGGAGGCATGGTGACATACGTTCCATACTCTATGGGAAGAATGGAATACAATTGGGGTCCAGATGCAGCTTCATTCAAGCCCGAGAGATGGCTCAAAGACGGGATCTTCCAAAATGCATCTCCATTTAAATTCACTGCATTCCAGGCAGGACCGAGGATATGCCTTGGAAAGGATTCAGCATATCTCCAGATGAAGATGGCACTGGCCATTTTGTGTAGATTCTATAAATTCCAATTGGTTCCAGGACATCCTGTGAAGTACAGGATGATGACAGTTCTATCAATGGAAAAGGGAATGAAGGTTATAGTCTCCAAACGTTAGTAGTTTCTTGAGGGGACGCAAATGAAAAGGTGTTTGTTTAGAATTAACCAAGTTTAATTGATTATAAGAAAGAACAACCAAGACATTCATTTTGAAATATGTAACATATTTTAAAGTTTATTTCATTTTGTAGTCCTAAACATATGCAATATATATAATGGCAATAGATAAGTTAAGGTTCTTGGCTAGGAGGAGACCCTCTCTTACTGCCAACATTTCCCCATCTTCAACCGAGAAGGCTCCATCTATAGTCTTGGCACAAGTTGCAATTACCAAGCTGACACAATCGATCTTCTATAACTACACCAATGCCGAGTTTTAGGTTGCATATATAAGCTTGGTTAAGCTTTAGGTTGCATAAGCTTCGGTCGATTGCCACATAAAATAAGCTTTACTTGGGAACAATAAATCACTTCTTACTTTCTTAGTTAAAAATAGATGAAAGAGTCTAATTTCGACCCAACTCAAAGGGTTGTACTTGGTACCCATTAGTTTAAAAAACCTCAAACTCAATGATGAAAACTCCTCTATTGATGATGAAAATCGACCTCAAACTAAGTGCAAAAATTGTACAAATTGACCTTTAAAAAAAATTTAAGCCTTGTTTTGCTTTCAAATTGAGTTTGAAGAAATATCAAGCAAAACTATTATTCGGGCCAACTTGCAAGCTTAATTAGGGGTTGGCAAAAACCCGCCCAACCCGCCTGATCCAACCCAACCCAATCGGGTTGGGTCGGGTTTTTCCATTTTTTTCTTGGGTTGGGTTTGTTGGCAAGGTTAAGTGGGTCGGGTTGGGTTAGGTTGTGGGTTAACCCATCCAACCCGACAAAAACCACCCAACACGGCCTGCTAATTAAAAAACTAAAAAAATTTGTCAAACTAAAATAGAATAAAAGTGAGAGACTCGGTCAAAAAAAAAAAAGTGAGACAAAAAAAAAACACTAACATATCTTCCATCATCTCTCTCACGCGGCGGGCGTCGTCTCACCAAATCATCAACATTTGCTGTGATTTTGGATGAGATATCTCTTCCAATACATCTCTCTTTAACGCAATATATTAATGTTGTTTTAAATTTAGTACTTTGGTGACTTTAATGTTTGTTGATAGGTCGTCCCAACTCTCAACCTAACCCGACCAACCCAACCCGACCGACATTTGGTTGGGTTGGGTTTCAATCTTTACATGGGTTGGGTTGGGTTGAATTTATGCAAAATCGACCATGTTGGGTTGGGTATGGGTTGGGGGAAAAACCGACCCAACCCAACTCACGTCCACCCCTAAACTTAATGCCTTACTCAGTTACTCTATTGACTTACGTCATTATGTATTAAGTTTTTAATACTATTGACTCTAAAAAGTTGAAACCAACAAATTTCTTGCCACCTTCTAGCATATATCACCTTCCTAGATCATTTTCCGATCGCCAGAGCTCTTCGAAAGCAGTTTTCCAACGAGTATTGTGAAAGGATAATTATTGCTTTTTTTTAGGTGTTTACTGAGTCTTGTTTACTCAATCTTGCTCTATTAAATAAATCCCTAGTCTTTAGGATTAGTTAAAACTGTTAGTGGTCAATTTACACTAACCACGTTAGCTGATGTTTAGCTAAACGTGTACTTTATTTCAGTTGTTCTGTTAAGTACTATAAGGCTATATATATAGCCAAGTTTGTTCAATAAGAATTCAAGTCATTCATCCAGAATATCATTGAGCTTTGTTGTGTTATTGTTTACTTCATTAGAGCTTCCCAACATTCTGGTATTAGAGCCACCACTGGGCCTACGAGAGGGAAAAAATAAGCAGCTTTGAGAGACCACGAAAACAGATAGAGATGTCAGATGAAGTGAAATTCGCACAGCCCACAATTCCAATCTTCAATGGTCATTATGAATACTGGGCTATGCTGATGGAAAACTTTTTGAGATCCAAACAATATTGGGATCTTGTGGAGACATGGTGCATGCGACCAGCAGAAATAGTATTGACAGAGGTGATGAGTTATGAAGCATTGCAGTTGAAGGATTTGAGGGTCAAGAATTATCTATTCCAAGCAATAGAAAGGTCAATCATGGAGACCTTCCTGAAGAAAGATACTGCAAAAGACATTGGGAATGCCATGAAAAACAAGTACGAAGGGAACACAAAAGTGAAGAGGTCGACTCTTCAATGTCTCTGTAGAGACTTTGAAACCTTAGAGATGAAATCAGGTGAAACTATTACTGTTTACTTTTCTAAGGTTATGGCAGTGGCAAATAACATGTGTGTGTATGGAGATGTGATGACTTATGTAACTGTGGTTGAAAGATTTTGAGGTCTTTGACAGATAAGTTCAATTATATTGTATGTGCCATTGAAGAGTCCAAAGATATTGATGCCATGTCTATAGATGAATTACAGAGTTCACTAATAGTTCATGAACAGAAGTTCAATAGACACAAAAATGATGAGCAAGCTCTTAAAGTTGCATATGAAGAAAGGTACAGTGGCAAAGGCCGAGGAAGAAGCAGCTTTAAGGGCAGGGGTAGAGGCTGAGGCTGACAAGCTTTTACAAATGCCATGGTGGAGTGTTTTAAATGCCATCAACTCGGGCACTTTAAATATGAATGTCCGAGTTGGAATAAGAAAGCAAACTATGCTGAGCTTGAAGAAGAGGATGAGATGTTGTTGATGTCCTATGTAGAGCTGCATGAGGCCAGAAGAAAATATGTTTGGTTTCTTGTCTCGGGGTGCTCCAATCACATGTGTAGGGATTGAGCCATGTTCTCAAGGCTGGATGAGCGCTTCAAGCATTCAGTCAAGCTGGGCAACAACACCGGTATGGAGGTGACAGGAAAAGGTGATGTAAAGCTTCTAATTAATGGTGTTAACCATATTATTACTGAAGTGTACAGTGTTCCAGAGTTAAAAAATAATCTCCTGAGCATAGGGCAGCTTCAAGAGAGAGGCTTGGCAATTCTGATTGAGGGAGGGGTATGCAAGATCTTTCATCCTTATGAGGGATTGATTATTAGACTGACATGAGCACAAATAGGAGGTTCATCTTGTTTGCCCAATCACAAATGATGTCTCAGCAACAACATGAAGAGTGGCTTCACACAAGCTCGCAGAATTTTTCTCAACTTTGGCATCGGAGATATGGAGACTTAAGCTACAAGGGTTTGAGGACCTTACAGAGCAAGAAAATGGTGCGTGGCCTTCCTAATTTCACTGCCTCAGATGAGTTGTGTGAAGATTGCATTGTTGGCAAGCATCACCATGATCATATACCCATGAAGAGTTCTTGGAGAGCAAGTCAAATATTGGGTCTCATCCATGCAGACATTTGCAGACCAATCACTCCCATGTCCAACAGCTACAAAAGGTACTCTTTGTGTTTCATAGATGACTACAGTAAAAAATCATGGATGTATTTTTTGAGTGAGAAGTCACAAGCATTGAGTCATTTCAAGTGTTTTAAGAAAATTGTGGAAAATGAGACAGGTTTGTCCATCAAGTGTCTACGTACAGATAGGGGATGTGAGTTCACCTCAGTTGAATTCAACAACTTCTGCATGGAGAATCACATTAAAGGGCAGCTGGATGTATTTTTTGAGTGAGAAGTCACAAGCATTGAGTCATTTCAAGTGTTTTAAGAAAATGGTGGAGAATGAGACAGGTTTATCCATCAAGTGTCTACGTACAGATAGGGGAGGTGAGTTCACCTCAATTGAATTCAACAACTTCTGCATGGAGAATGACATTAAAGGGCAGCTAACAACTGCCTACACCCCTCAACAAAATAGCGTGGCTGAACGAAAAAATAGAACTATAATGAACATGGTTCGTGCGATGTTCTCAGAGAAGTGAATACCAAAACCATTTTAGGCAGAGGCAGTAAATTGGAGCAATTATTTGTTGCACAGATGTCCAACCTTGGCAGTCAAAAACATTGTACTTGAAGAAGCGTGGAGCGGAACGAAGCCTTCTGTTGATCATTTTCAGGTTTTTGGTTGCATAGCACATGTTCATGTGCCAAAGGTACGGAGGACTAAACTTGACAATAGAAGTTCTATTTGTGTATTGTTGGGTGTTAGTGAGAAACCTAAGGGATATAGACTGTATAATCCTATTACTAAAAGGGTAGTGGTGAGTAGAGATGTGATATTTGAAGAGGATAGACAATGGAATTGGGATGTGAGTTATGAAGAACAAATTTTGGTAGATTTAGAGTTGGAAGATGATGATGTAGGAGTAGGTGATAATAATGGTGAGGGAGATGAAAACACTGATGGGGTTGGAAATAATGGTGAAAATATAGGTGAGATTGGCAGTGGTGATAGAGGAAATGAATCTCCAAACAATGGGGATAGTGAAGATAGTGGAGGTAGTATTGGTAAGAGAGTGGGAAATCGTCCAGGATGGATGAGGGATTATGTTAGTGGGGAGGGCATCGGGTTATCTGAAGATGAGAGTAACATGACACTAATCAAGTGATCCATTGTACTATGAAGAAGCAGTGATGAATGCAAGCTGGAGGTTGGCAATGGACAATGAAATTAAGTCCATATAGAAAAACAAGACATGGACGTTGGTTTCGTTGCCTGTTGGAGCCAAGAAAGTTGGGGTGAAATGGATCTATAAAACCAAGTATAATGAGCATGGAGAGCTTGAGAAGTACAAAGCACGCTTGGTGGCCAAGGGAACATGTAGAAACATGGGATAGAATCTATACTGGTGATGATAAAGAGATGATGAGAAGTTTCAAGTGTTCAATGATGCAAGCCTTTGATAGCCTTAGAAAAAAATATAATATTAAAACTTAAAGTGGCTTGTCTAGAGTATTTCCTCAAGAATGCTGTAGGAAGTTATATAATTTTGGTACAATCAATATTCTAAGAAGTTTCACTGATTTTTTTTTTAAAAAATTATTTTGGTGGAATAGTCTAGATGGATACTCTCCTCTACAAAAATAAATATATATCTACGGCTCATTTTGAGAAGGTAAAATTATAAATTGAAGCAACAAAATCTTATTGGTAAATACTACATAAAATAGGCTAAATTTGTTATTGTCGCTGATAATTCTATCAAAATTGTCAACAAGCATTGATTCAAAGCAGAATGACTATGGAATTTTAGTTGGAGATCACATACTTCAAATCAATATATACCACTTGTGTCCCCGTAGGATCATTTTATGCCACTTCGATTTACGAAATAACAAATACAAGCACTAATTCGCTTATTCATGAACAATTAATCCAAAAACATGTATACAAATTTAGAACTAAATCAATATGAGTTCATCTAAGCTCGAAACATTTTCAGGCTGGATTTAAAGGCAAGAGCTTGTGGATACAAATGAAGAGTGTCACTTGTTAATCGTACATGTTATAAAAAATAAACATGGACAGAGACATGAAAGCGTCAGCCCAATCAATCATCTATTCTCAGAAGCTCTAATCAAATTACAAAATCAGAACCACATTACCTTAATAGCGATTCCGTCTCAAGGTAAGAACTATGTCCACTTGTTCATGAAGAAGCGAAAATGATTACAATTACAATCTCACGCCTTTTAATTTGTGCGTCGGACATGATATGAACATAAACTAAAAGGATAACCAAAAGCAATCTCCATATTGATGCGAATTGGAAGCCTACCCTAGTAACAATAAAATCGTAAGAAGGAAAACTACACAAAAAAAACATGCACTCATAACCTATTTTTTCACGACTCATTATTTATTTTAAAAAAACTTAAGAGCAAAATCAACATTATAAAATTGATTCATGTATTGACTCTGTATAGCGATAATAATTAGATTTTACAACTTAATCATATAAATGTTGTAAATCCATTTCTGCTCAGAAGCAAAGTAACATTATGTGACAATATTATCAAACAAGCATACCTGATTGATTTGTTAACGTAGATTGCTAGTCTAACGGTGAACAATATTAAAAAGGAAAAGAGGTTAAAATCTTATCAATAGTGTTGAATATGAAACATAACTTACCTGAATAAATCTAACCCTTTTTGAAACCTCCTATGTTGGCTGCATAATTCCATGTGCCTATTGCTGTAGAGATAAATAAATGACTGAGAAACTCACTTCATCTAGTATGATAAAGTGACATTATCCCTTTAGCCTTGATATAAAAATAGTACCCATTTATCGCAATCATCGTAGATCTGACATGTGAATAAGAGATTAAAATGTAGCCAAAGATGACTCTCCGACACGACGCCTCCTAGAATATTGTGTCCCATAATTCTATAGGGCTCTAAGACATTTTTCATAGAAACCTTTGACGAGCTTGCCGGCAAATCATTCTTGGCTACACCATCCACACATCTTATCCACATGCAAGACCTAAGGTGACTACATTCTTCTGAAGAACCAACAAATGTTTCCAAAAACTCAAAAGTATTTGATGTGAACTGTTAAATTTGAGAGATCTAAGGTTACATATTGTGACTAAAAAAGAGAAGCTTGTGGGGGATGGGTTGGGGCTCATTATTTGAGTAATATGAGATCGTGTAGGGTAGGGTTGAGAAATTCTGTACTGGTAGCAATATGTTGGACATTATCTTCTTCATATAATTTGTATTTTGAGCTGTTATATTCTTATCACTTTAACAAATTCGAGTTGTGGATAAGGGATTGAAAGTGATGACTTCTAGGTATATTGCCGACCAATTGCAGCCGTCCACATGCAGCAGAAAAAAACAAAAACCCTTTTCTTTGCTTCCTAACGAGGTAAAATAATATTTTTAATAGATTTGACTGCGACTTCGTGAAACTTTTTCAATTTGATTTGGTGAGTTGCTGTAAAAATAAGTGACATTTTTACATAGTGCCTATGATTAAAGGCAAACTCTTACGAGCATCACTAACCACAGTATCGTTGAGTGACCAACAACGAGACAAGAAAATGTTATAGATTAAGAAGTTCTAGTCCTTAACTTTCCTCACTATTAGAACTAAAAATATATGAATATTTTGCAATGGTAATTGTAATTTGACTAATTTTGGGGGGAGCTAGAAAACCATCGACAAACGTTTTAGAGTTAAATAAATTGATTTAACAGAAAATTGCTCCCTTAACTTGTCAAACTTGATATTTCTCTAGCTATACTTCCTTTTGCACGTCAACAAGTACGCGGTGAAATCCAATTTATGTAGATGTGAATGATGTGGAAGACATCTATGAGATGCCATATCAGATTTTTCGCAATCTGCGATTTTAACTTCAACTCGTGTTCAAATTCCCCCTTAGCTTATCGATTCTCAGTTCAAGTACACTATATCTCTTAACATGCATTACTCAACTAGACAGTAGAATTAATAAAATATATTTGAAAGAACTCTTTTTTAATGATATATAATTATGTTTGTGTCCATTCAAAACATGTGTAGAAGTATGCACATACTAACGCGCGTGCACCCACATACACAAACACAAACACAGACCAAATATAGTACTATTAGAAGATAGCAAGCATCGCAGTTGGGAGCCATATGTCCAAACTCAATTTTAATCACATATTTTATTGAATCCACAATTTTTATCAACATTTCAATCACATATTTCATCAACTTTTATTTAACTCTGCTAGAAATCTAATTTTAATCTAAACCAAACAGGGGCTAAGTTTGTAGTGTTGCCTAGAAAGTATAACATTTATTTCTAATCGCGTGCCCTCATTTCCAATCATACATCCTATCCAATTTGGTTGCACAATATGCCCACAAGCTAAGCCTCATGTCGCGAAATTATAATTAGACTCGATATAGACTGCCCTCGTAAAAACTAACTTGTAAGGAGATGAACATCATGTAATTATGGACTCATACGGTTGGTCGTGGACTCAGAAACAGAGAGGGTCATATGTGGATGAGGGCTAAAAAAACAATCGTGATTGGTGTACGCTTTAGTGTACACCAACATATTTGCCAATTTTTTTAAAAAATAATTATTTTTACATCCAATCAATTTTTGACAATCGTGCAATTATCAAGAATGATGTACAAATTCAATGTACAAAGGACAATAGGGATGACAATTGAGCGGGTCGAGTCGGGTCGGGGCGGCCTCTATTGTCCCCCGCCCTTTGAGGTAATTTCATGTCCCCGTACCCACCATGTTTCCCGTTTAAGGCTAAGCAGGGGTGTGCCCCGTTTACTACCCGGTTTTTTTTTTTTTTTTTTTTTCATTTTGTTGCTCCCATTCATTAAAGTAAGATAATAATATTTTTTTAAAGTTTTTTATTTATTTTTGAAAGCTAAATTATTCAAATATATTTGGTAAACTAAGGCTTTTATAATTTGTCATATTTTTTAAATAATCTTACTTGCCATTTTTTATTAGAAATAATGAAATTCTAATTTTCTCATATTCTTGGTTTGTTGTTGTTTGCACCGCGAGGAGGGTGCCATTGAGGAGCAAGCTCATGATTACAAAGCAAATTGGGATGTCGGCCATCGAGATTCTAGATGAGGACATTTATCTCGATGCTGAAAATAATCTCAACCTCTTTACTATTCGGAAAAATAGTGAAGGTGTCACTAACGAGGAACGTGGACGTCTCGAGCTGGTTGGCAAATATCACCTCGGTGAATTCATTGATAGATTCCGACATGGTTATCTTGTAATACGATTAGCATATTCTGATGTTGGCTAGATCCTAACTGTCATTTTTGGCACTGTCACGGTGTTATCGGGATTATTGCTTCTCTTCTTTACGAGCAGTATGTTTTCATGGAAAAATTACAAACGAATCTCAGAAAAGTGATAAAAGGGCGTAGGAGGATTAGGCCATGAGTGTTGGGTTTATTAATTTGCTATGTGGGCCTACATATGTAAATATTGTGTATAAGGTTATTTTAAACTTGAGTTCAATTAAAGTGATCTAATAAAAAATGAAATTGTTGGACTTATGGCATCTAAATAAAGTATGGACCAAGTTTTATGTGTAGAGACCGAATCCATTAGGATTGTATTTGACGCATTGTCAAATACATATAGAAACTATAAATAGGATTATAATTCACAATTCATATGCAGCTTTTCATTCTTTGTGCCATCCCATCAACACAAAAATTAATAAAGAAAGCATATTGAAGAGAAAGATCAAAAAACACACAATCAAGAATCTATATTACAATCAATAACCAAGAAAATGATTGAGCAATTAAATTGAAAAACAAAACCATCAAGATTATGGAGCAAGAAGCAAAAAAATCAAGATCAAGAACTCAAAAACCAGAAGAGCTAATGATCAAAATTCAAGATCCAGTAATAAAAAATTATTTCCAAAAAACTAATGTATGTTCCGCACCATTAATTTTCTTAATGATTTGACATTGAGGATCTTGACAATTAAACAATTAGCTTTTCTAGTTTTATAAAGTTTAAAGTTTCATAAAGTATCAACAAGTGGTATTAAAGCCAACTTCATGTTAAATAAATGAGATTCAATAAATAATTTTTAGGGTTGAAATTCATAAATAATTAGATTTTTCGACTTTGGGACGTGAATTTTAACCATAAATCTCAAAATTTAAGATTTTGGGATTTAGTTGTTGAATATGTGTACAGTTTATAATTGATTATTGATATTTTGAATTAAGTTCTGCACAAAAAAGGACTTATGACTGCAACTTTGGCTGTGTGAATGATTAAGCATGTGCGTTACAAAAACAAAAAAAAAACAAAACAAAAAAGGAAAAAAATCATTCTTGAGTAGGATGCTTGTCACACTATTACTTGATATTTGAAATATGTGACACTAGACAATCATTTTCATTCATATTTATGGTAACTTTTTGTTGACATATGTAATTGGTATTTTATGGAAAAAAAAATTTAAATTGTAGCTGCACGTTGCTGCTGGACGTAGCGCCGCCTGTCCAGTGCCCATGCGCTAAAGAAGATTAATAAAAATAATAATAAATAGTGATTAATGAGGCAATCAATTTCAAATATTTGTACTTAAAAGTTTATTTTGGAATACTAATTTTCTAAAATAAATTAGTTGAAGCAACATGTTACCAAAATAACATCTCTTATCTAATTTAATTTATTTGGAATATTAGGAAGATTGTGTGTATGTAATTTATGCGAGTATTGATTGGCCCAAATTAAGGTTAATATTTGGCCAAATTATTTACACAACTATGATAATAAATATGTGACAATTGTAAAAAAAAATTCATTATGTGAACATTGAGTTGATCCAAAGATAGACTTGATGTTCGATCGAATTTATTGTCAATATTTGATTACTACACCAAGAGTGTTACTTACAAGTTGGTATTTCTGTCCAAAAACTAAATATCAATGTTATTCTCGGTTACTTGTGATGGGATTCACCATTATTTTAAATTATTGATTGTCCAATACGTGAACATGTTATTATGTTTAAGGTCTCTATTCGATTAATCCATCTACTTCTACAATATCTACAATAATCAATTCAATTCTCATGCTTAAACTAAAGTTTAAGAGCAGAAAATAGAACATTTGTATCGTTCTTGGAGGCATCGATCTAGACCTTGCATTAAGGACTGAATAACCCACTAATCTTATGGATAAAAGTTCTCCTAAGAAAAAGGGACTCAGATAAGTGGAATCGTTCAAATTGCATAAGTCTTATGATCATGAAGCGTGGAATTCCAGCAACATTCAGGGGCATTGTGTTTGATGAGGTAACTACTATCAAGAAATTTATTTAAAAAGTTGAAAAAGAAATATTTTGTAAAAGGCAATAAAGTCGAAACTAGTACGCTTATGACGAACTTGATTTCACTTAATTATAAGGCTAGAGAAAATATAAAGGAGTACATCATGAATATGTCTCATTGTGTTTCAAAATTAAAAGCATTAAAGTTTTAGTTGTCTAATGACTTGCTCGTGCTTTTAGTTTTGATTTCTATTCTTGCACAATTCGGCTAATTTAAGGTCAGATACAATTTTTAAAAGGGAAAGTGGACTTTTAATGTGCTCATTCCATATTCATTTTGCAAATACCTCTAAGTATAAGTAATAAAGAATAAGAAAAGTTGCATTCGGTTCGGTTCAAAATAAACAGTGAAAGTTTGAAATTGATAAATATGGCTAGTCATGTCAACAAGCCAAGCCGAGCCACAAGCCAAAATTCAAAACTCGAGCTCGGCTCGAACAAAATAGGTTCGAGCTTTTTTGGACCCGAGTCAAGCCGGCTTGTGTTTTCTTAAAAGAAAATCGTTATAAATCTATAATTTTTTATAGTATATTTAAAATTTGTGCAATTTATACGTGTTATAAATAATAACTAAATATTAATATATAAAAAATACATTTAAACTTTAAAAAAATTATTACTCAGTCACGGGCCGGTGACGAGCCACGGGCCGACCTGGGCTCAAGCCGACGTCCCAAAATGGATCGAGCCCGAGTCGCTGAGCCGACGAGTTTTTTTGTCATCTCTAAATATAGCTATTACTTTTGTGAAAATTTGAGATACATAAAGAAAGACGGTATCAGATATCGCGTCTGACGTGTAAAGAAAAGTACACTTCTCACTTTGGTGTATTTTAAAGTTAATTTAGTATCAATACCTAGATACACTTGGTAGATAAATTTCGATACCACTACTTACATAAGTATGTCTATGCCGGTTGCATGTACTGTCAAAGCCAATTGATGTTGAAAGATTCATCTATATAGGGCGATGGCAAATCAGTTATAGTTGAGGCTATATGGACTTTAGGTTATCATTAAAGACCAGTTATTATTTGAGTTTGAAAGAGACATTTGCGGTATCATCTTTTTGGACGAAATTTGTTTTCTATTTCTACATTAGACAAATTCGATTTCTCTTTTTTCATTGAAAATAGTCAATCAATCTTTCTCTTAATTCAATTATTATGGGTACTAATTCCATATCCGGTTATAATAACATATATTTGCTTAATACGATTATCTCTTATAAAGAAATCTTGTATGTGAATTTACGTGGTATTAAATATAAATTAACCATGAGAATTCTACTTCGTTATAGCATAATCGATTAGGTTATATCTCTCAAAAGAGAATGAAAAATCTTGTGTCTAAAAGAATTCTTGATTTCCTTAATTTTTCAAACTTGAGTGTTTATATTAATTACATTAATGGGAAACAAACAAACATAAGGATATTAGGTGCTAATGAGACTTCAGACATTTTAGAACTAATTCCTACGAATATCTGTGGGCTATTCACTTCGGCTTCTTAGAATGGTCAACAATAATTTTGTATATTCATAGATGATTTTTTCTCACCATGGCTACATGTATCTCATCTATTAGAAATCTCAAACACTGGACATGCTTAAAGCATACAAGGCCGAGGTTAAAAAACTTTGTAAAAGAATTTAACAAGTCAGATCTTACCATAGTGGTGAATACTATGACAAATATGACGGATCAAGAGAACAACGTCCAGGGCCTTTTGCTAAATTCCTAGATGAATGTGGAATCATCTCACAGTACATTAGAATCTTTCTAGGTAGAAGCACTAAAGACTACAACTTAAATTCTCAACAAAGTTCCAAGTAAAGTAATTGTTAAGGGGTTACGATTTTTTTTAAAGATCCCACCACTAGGTCAATTTTTTAAACGATAAATGTCTGTTTCCTTAAGAATGTAGAGTTTGCGGGGGTAAGGTTATAAGGTTAAAAAATTTGTCTTGGAGGAAGAATATGTATATATTTCTTTTGTTGCAATTGACAATGATCAGGACCATGAACAAATTTTTGCTCTAGATCTTGTTCAAGAAACAATTTCGAATCAAGACAATATTACAAAATCTCATATACACAATCAAAATATTGTTCCATAAAAACAAACTCAACAACGTCAAAAACAAATGTCATTAAGAAAATCCACTATAAAAAGGAGAAATGTAATTTTGGATAACTTTATAATCTTTTTTCAAGAAAATATGGATGGTGTGGATTGATCAAAGAATATCTGATCAATCAACTTTCATCAAGTCATGAAAATGAATAATTCTCAAGAGTTGATTGATGTCATGCATAAAGAGATAAAATTCATGAGTAACAGTGACGTTTTGGAACTCATCACATTACCAGAAGGTGCGAAGTCCATTGGTTGTAACTCAATATTTAAAACCAGGAAGGATTTAAAGGGTGATGTGGAGAGATATGAAACTCGTCTTATTGCAAATGGCTTTATTTAAAAGGAATGCATTGACATTAAAAAAAGTTTTTTTCTCCAATTTCTTTGAAAGACTCTTTAGGATTATTATGACATTTGTGACACATTCTAATCTTAAGCTACGTCAGATGGTTAACAAATTAAAGAAATTCATCTATGGGCTTAAGTTGGTTTCTCGTAATGGTATCACAAGTTTCATCAAATAATTATCTCATTTGGTTTTGAGAAGAATTCGGTTGATGATTGTGTATGTTACAAGTTCAATGGGAGTAAGCATATTTTTTGGTATTTTATGTCGATGACATATTGTTTATCTACAATGATATAACTTTATTGCATGAGACCATGATATTTTCTATCATGAAATTTTGAAATGAAATTTTTTTGGTAACGCCTATTTTGTATTAAGGATATAGATACACATGGATCGTTCTCAGTATATTTTTTTTATTATCACTAAAGAGGTGTACTGATAAGATTTTTAAGAAATTTGGGATATATGTATGTAAACTAGGTGATTTCCATGTTGCTAAGGGAGACAAGCTTAGTCTTAATTAATGTTCCAAATATAAACTTAAATAAAGGAAAATGCACACAATTCCATGTGCTTCATTAGTTGAAAATTTAATGTATATTTAGGTTTGCACACATTTAGATATAGCATTCATTGTTGGAATGCTAGACATATATTTAAGTAACTGTGGGATGGAAATTTGAAAAGCAACCATTAGATTATTTGGTATCTATAGTGAACTAAGAATTACATGACCACATTCAGCAAAATCAGACTAATTGGATATCATTGGATATTTTGATTCTAATAATGAAATATGACTACAAAATATTGTCGCTAGGCTGCATATTTTGGATGGAATTGAAAGAACACTTAAGTTATTTTGTGACAATACCAGTCTTGTATTCCAATGGGAACTTGACGATGTCAAAATTTATAGGCATTCATAGTTGTTAAGGAAAGAATTCAGAGTGATTAGGTTCTATAAAACACATTAGAAGAAACTTCATAATCATGGATCCATTTACTAAATGGTTATCACCCAAGGTCTTTCATGAGTATTGTTAGGTTTTAGATGTTTTGTAATTGACAATTCTGTAAACAAAAAGGACTGAATTGTATCGTGTGTAAAAATTCAAGGAGTAGTGTGCAAATAGTTGAAAATATGGTTATTATGTCTAGGGTTCGAGAATGGCATAAGGAGGAAAAATGGCGCGGGATTTTCGCTAGACTGTTGCCAAAGTTTGACTCGAGCTACAAAAGCAGAAACATTGTCGCTGGACTGTCGCCCCTCCTTCGCTCGAGCGACAGACCCGTCGCTAGCTCAATCGTCGCTCGAGCGACGTGGTTATCCGAGAAAATCTTATTTCACGAATTAAAGGCTTTTTATTCCGCCCATTCGTTTCTTGACCTACATATATATACCAAAACACATCTGTATGAAAATTGACAAGGTTGAACGTTGAGAGAAAAAGATCAGAGATATTCCTCCATGTTTTTATCCTTCAACCTTCGTCCGGTGTTGATTTTTTTGGTGAGAAAAATATCTTCCTTATAATCCAAATACCAAATTGCATTTCCTCTACATCTAGTCAGAGTTCTAAAGATCGATGGAAGTTGACTGGAGTTCTAGTATGTGAAGAACAAGGTGTTCTTCGTTGATCCACGGGAGATAGACGATTCCACAAAGCTAGAAGTGTTGCAAGGTAGCAGATTCCAAGAAGAGCTTTGGCAACAGCAGCTAAGGATTGGTGTAGGGGAGCACGGGATCCAGGGAGAACTGTAAGGAGTGCATTTGGGAGATCAGATAGTACGAGTCGTCTAGTCTAATAGACTCTAAGTTGTTTGAATCGTTTATAGTGGATTGACGAAAAAGTGCCCGGGGTTTTTCTCTGTTATCATCATGGTGTTGATTTACTGTTTTCGTTATTGTTTATTGATTGATCATATAAATTGCAGTATTCAAACTTAGGACTAAAATTTCTTGCATGTTTAATCATTTAGAAAAGAATTCAAAAGTGACTTGTTGCTATTTAATTCGTAAAATATTTCAATTCCACATTATACATCTATTCACATTCTCTAGGTGTTGTTAGGGTCGAATTTCGCATTTTTCAAGCATAATACTCACATGAGTGTTGCATCTTTTGATGATATGCCAGTTCGGTGTGAGTTTGTATTCGAATGTTGTCTATTTTAGACACATATTTGTATACATGGATATTCGGTTTATTTCAAAAATAATTGTATATAAGGTTATCATAAAGTTGAGCTCAATTAAAGTGATCTGATAAAAAATTAATTTGTTGAGCTTATGGTATCTAAATAAAGTGTGGACCGGATCATATGTGTAGAGACTGGATCTATTATGGTTGTATTTAACGATGTGTCAAATACATATAAAAACTATAAATAGGGCTATGGTCTCCAGTTCATATGTAACTTCTCATTATTTGTGTCATTTCATCAATACAAGAATTAATAGAGAAATTATATTGAAGAGGAAGATCAAGAAACTCACAATCAAGAATCTAGATTACAATCAAGAAAAGGATTGGACCAATTGCATTGAAAAACAAGATCATCAAGATTATGGACCAAGAAGCAAAAACTTAAGATCGGGAACTCAAAAACCAAAAGAACTAATAATGCAGGTTTAAGATCTGAAATCAAGATCCAATTATAAGAAATTATTCCCAAAGCATTAAAGTATGTTCCGCATTATTAATTTTCTTGATAATTTGACATGGATGATCCGGCAATTAAACAATTAGCTTTTATAGTTTTATAAAGTTAAAGTTTCATAAAGTATCAATAATGAGCAGTGGAGGTCCTTCTACAATGAGAAGAAAACTGTTGACGCTAAGAACTTTTTGGATGGTGATTCAATCAAGTCATTCCGGAATCGGATGGAGGAGATTTCTAAGGCAATGTGTGCTTCAGTGGAGGAATTAATGAAGAGAGTAGAAGAGCTAACTAGGTTACATTAACTCTGCTTCATGAGCCTTCTATTTTTCCTGTCTTGGGAATTTTTGTTGTATGGCTGAAAGCATTTACTTTGTATCTTATATCTATAGCATGTTTTCTAATAACTTATTTTTAAAACATAGTCAAATATTTTCAAAATAAGTAATTATTTTACTTGTATACAAGGAAAATAGTCATATTATATAAATACATTTAAAATAAAAGTTCTTGTTGTATTTTGATAGAAAATAGAAGTGATGTAAACTGGAGAGAAATAGAGATGACAGCGGGACGAGTTCGGCTCGGGGTGGGGCGGAACCCACTCCCTCACCCCGCCTTAGATGGGGCGGGGCGGCCGCGGATCTACCCCGTTTATTTATCCAGTTAACTTTTTTTTTTTTTGTAATTTGTAGTTAAATTTTTTTTTTTTTTTTTATTCTTTATTGGACGGGTTCTGGGCAGGGCAACGATCCCCACCCCCGCCAACCCGTCAGGGTGGATTTTTTTCGCCCCGTTTGGGTTGAGTCGGGGCTGGAAAATAAATTTAACTTATTCGTGAATTTAGTCAAATATTTAAAATAAGTAACTTTTTTATATACAAGGAAAAATCACATTACATAGGCACTTATTTGTTATTTCTAAGTCATAGTAAAACGCTCCAACAATAGGGGCCCACATGAATGTTCCATATTATTTATCTTTTGGCCTATGGGCAATGTTTGACTAAGCTTAAGAAGTTTACATACAAGTAAAGTATTAAAAAGTTTATGGAAAAAATAAACAATTAAGTTAGTTATTTTTATTTTGACAATTGCATTGACAAAGTCCAAATAAAAAAAATAAAAATAAAAACCGAAGAGATATATTTGTGGTCTGAATGGAATTACGAAAACCTCAGGGGTTGCTACAAAATTTCTCAAAATTTAAACAAAATTACTATTAAGAATTGCAAAAACAGGAACAGATTACTGGAGAGTAAAGCTAGAAATATCTTAAGATGATTCTTAATTTTCCCAATCCTGGTACCTGTCTCTCCATCAATCCCACCATTAGTACTAAAACGACAACCTTAAAAAGTGTTAGGAGCAGATTTTCCTCAATTTCAGACAGTGGCCAAGAAAAATCAAAGAAAAGAACCGCAGATTTGTTGGTATGTAGTGGTGGAAGATTCTGTTCTTGTTGTAGCAGAAGAAATTTTATGGAAACAGTACTGGGAACAGGATTTTTGCCCATCAATCCGTCATTTGCTTTGGATAAAAATGATCCCATGGTACTATTTCGATTCTTATGCTGTAATTTGACAGTTAAGTACTGTATTTGAGTTAATTTACAGTTGAAAGTTTCAGATTTTTGCATTTTTCTATGTTACACCTAGTATAACACAATTGGTTCAAATTTTCCACAAGAATCGATGAATTCGGCTGGTGATTTCTACATAGAAACCCCTATTTTTTTGGTAGGATTATAGAAATAAAAAAAATTATATATTCAATGCAGGAAATGTTGAATAGGATTCATCCTCCAAGGCCAGAATGGTACGAGGAGTTCTATGCATTTGCTTTGGACAAGGCAACGGTATCTTATGAAGCCGAGGTTAGGGACCTTTTTGGAACAACTTGTTCGATTTTTATGTTATTCTTGAAGGTTAGATTTTTATAATTACCTTGAATTCTGCCGGTATATGGTAAGATTGCAGGTTATAAGTCGAAACTTTTTTCTAACTTGAGAGGGAAGGTTGAAAAAATTGTGGAGATTGGAATTGGAACTGGTCCCAATTTGAAATACTATGCAAATGACCCGGGTATCCACGTGTTTGGCATTGATCCGATCAGCAAGATGAAGAAATATGCAGTGGCAGCCGCAGAGGCTGCAGGGCTTCAACCTTCGAATTTCAGGTTTATGCAAGCAGTATGTATTTTTCTTGAAATGCCATGATATTAATTTGAGGTTTATTAAGTTCTATGTTTATACCATTTTCCTTAAAACAGTCATTGTAAAACATTACATATTTGGTCAATATGTTGATGCTTTCTGTAATGATCACGGACTTTCCCCCACAAGCCCGTTCGCTCAGGGCTATTCTGTGGAAATATATTGTCCACTGGAGGTTGGGCCCCAACATGGATTTCTTTCATGTCCTAGTACTAATTGGGCAAGTTGTTCAATTGGTATCATCATTCAATTTAAGTTCTACTTGAGTGGATGTAATGGGTTTGAATAACTGCGAATGTGAAATTAAAATCTACATTGGGCCCAACCTCCAGAGGATAGTATATAAGTTAATGATGCACGGAGTAGTCATGGACCCAAACTGATGAAAAAGGGCAAGATGGAGAAAGTCCATAGTTGTTACACTTTCGGTACATTGGTCTTCTCTCTTCTTACCATAAAACTTAACAATGATAGACTGATTCTTTATTGATTCTGTTGAATTGATGATCTTTCTTTGAAGAAATAGGGGTACCAAAAAGTTTTGGCTGAATTCGTTAATGTTATGCAGGTTGCAGAGGCTTTGCCACTAGACGATGCTTCTGTTGATGCGGTTGTTGGAACACTTGTTCTATGTTCTGTAAAAGATGTTGATATGGCGTTGCAAGGTATATATGTTAGAAATCATAAGCTGCGAATGTTAAAAATATCCTTCAAATTGACAAACAAAATAGTTATGTCCTAAATTGTGTTAACTGGTTCATAAAGCATACCACGTTCTGTAATAGAGAACTGCAATTCGAGTAATTAACATCAGTAATAGGATCTTGTATTTACTTCGAATGGTATTTGAGGTTAACATATTGACTGTCGTCACTCTATGTTAATAATAGAACTTGTGAAAGATGTTTAAAAAAAAATGCATGAGGTGTAAACTACCGGTCTACCTCACTCCTGTTTGACCTTAGGTGCTAATTTAACGATATATCTTTGTTTTCAGAGGTAAAGAGGGTGCTGAAGCCAGGTGGTTTTTATGTTTTTGTGGAGCACGTGGCTGCAAAAGGTAATAAATCAAATCTCTAATTTTATTTTTGCCAATAAAGATTGTTGTACTGAATTCATGCCTAACTTCTTCATTCCCTTGCCATCCTCTCGCTGAGGTCTGTTTTGTTGTTATTGGCAGATGGGACTATTCGTAGATTTGTACAGGGGGTTCTTGATCCGTTGCAGCAGACGGTTGCTGATGGGTGTCATCTCACCAGGAATACAGGAAATAGTATAGCTGAAGCTGGCTTTTCGGGTCTTGATATTAATCAGGTTGTTTTATCTACAGCGTCAATAATAAATCCCCATGTCTATGGAGTAGCTCGCAAGTAGCTCCAAAGTGGCAGTGATTGTTCATATAAGTTCCTTTATGCATAGATGAATATTTGATGCTTTTCTCTGTTATCCTAAGAGCTTGTAACTACCGATCCAAGGCAGATGAGCATATAGTTACAGGTAGGTGTCCGGCAGACTCAATTTATCTATTGTTTTATCAAAGGTTGCTATGTTCCTCACATGAAAAGTGAGATAATTTTATAACTTCATTTGAAATATTTGTTGATCGAGTTTTATAGTTTGGCAACGGAATTCAAAAAGAACATCTTCACTTGAACCTCTAAAGGTTATTGAAAGGGTAAGTGCACATCATGTAGTATTGATTGAGACTTTGAATTCCATCTCAAAATATTGAGAGAAGTGAATATTTTTAGAATGTTACATTGCGATGGGCCAAGATACCTGGCTGTTTTTACAGGCTTCTTAATGATCTTTATTGGGCCAATCCTACATAAGCCATTAACATAGGAGCTCGTTGTGCCCATGACCCAGCCCAACTAAAGTATCCTGATCTTTACAATAGGCCAATTCTGTACTCCATATCTAACTGGAAAGGCTTAAAGAGAGACGGTGTCGCTTCCAGTAATAGCTAAAACTCGCAATTGAAAATAAGTAGTGATCGAGTCGAGTCACCTTTTAAACCTAAAACTAGTCTACGTCATTCAAGCTTGAGATCCAGTTCTCTTTAGTTTTGTTGAATGCTTTGGGCATCTCAAACCGACAAATAGGACATCGATGTGAACATTGCAGGTTCGAGACCATTGTCTCCACGGGGAAGATCTTCCAAGCACACCATACATCTTTCGTCTCCACTGTCGACGACCATCTTCTTCTTCGGAAACGACATGATCGCCTTCGTGCTTGTAGGTACGATTAAAAATAACTCTATATTTTTTATCAGGTACCATGTTCCCATCCATTCTCGTAAGTACGATATGGTGCAGAAGCGAAATTGGTTTCTTGAAATCACGAAGAAAGTAGTAAAGCTAAAAAGTATTTAGAGAATAATTTGATTGTGATGAATTTGTTAATTGAAAAGTGTACTAAACCTTTGTTTATATCTTCTATATATAAAAAGTGTGTATTTAACGGAATTTGTTGGTTTAACGGAAAAACTAACGGAATTTCTTGATTTAACGGAAAAACTAACGGAGTTTTTTTAATTTAAAAATCATTTAACTTCTTAATTGGGCTTCAAAATTTACAATTCTAAAGCCCATGTAAAAGTATTGGATGTCATGCTCATTTTATAGATACATTTCTCTCCAAAGGTTTCATAAACTTTCAATGTGGGATTGTGCATTTTATATATGCTCTTAACTCCAATAGTTTTATAAATTTCCAATGTGGGATAGTGACAAAAAAAATGTTAAAATACTCATCAAAATCATTTTAAAATGTATGTCTAATTGACTAATTTGATTTTGAATTACAACTAATTAAATTGTAATATTCACTTTCATTCTTTCATTTATTTAATTTTCAAATTTAATTTAAATTGCACTTGATTATTAATATATTAATGTTAGATATTATTTTCTATAAGTTTAAAATATTTTAATTTAACAAAGTAAACTATTTTAACATATTTATTTTTAATTTTTAGTGTTGGGACTAATTGTATGATATATAATAAATCTAATTAGTAAAGATAGATTTACTTTAAATTATTTTTATGTATTTATTGCATTCGGTTCGACCGCAGTTGAATTTCCACAAACTTCATGTCGGAATCATTCTCGATTGTGAATCAAAATCCTTCATCTCCATTTTCAGATATCGGAATTATCAAATCCGCAAACTTTTCGTATAAATCCTATGATTAATGCTCATGTTTAGTTCCTTAATTAATAAAAAAAAATTAAAATTCTCCTAACACTATTTGGCAATATTATAGTATTATATTAAATGTTTAGTAAGTATTATTTTTAAATATTAGATGATTTTATGATATAGTAAAAAATCTCTTTTTTTTTTTATAATATAGAAAAAAAATATTTTTTAAAATAAAAATATATTTAATGTCTTAAAAATAATTAAAATAATATTAAAAATACGAAACGTATTATGACGCTTATCCTTCGTATTGACACGCCTAAACTTGTGATTCTTGATTCTCAACATCGACATCTCGCAACGCATTACGCCTTTTAGAACATTATTAATAAATGAATGGAAAATGCAAAAAAAATTTGTACTACTACATTTTAGTCACTAGGAAAAAATGAAACTAAAAAAAATGGATGTGGATATTATCAATTTAAAAATGCTAATAGTTTATTTGGTAAGGTACATTGAACTCAATGAAGAAAAAATATTTATTTATTTAGTTTTTTATTATAATGTTATCTATTATTTTATTATGTATAAAAGTTCATGATTAAATACAAAATTTAATATAATATAATAGTACGAAACACAAACTTATACATTTTAATTTAGAATTTAACACTATTCAAGTTAAAATTAATATATCACAATGTGTAATTATTTATCAATTACATAAACATTACATCATTAATTATTTAATGAACCAAAAAAATTATATATAACTAAGCAAACGTGCATTGCACGTTGCTTAAACCTAGTAGAAAAAATAATCTCCTAATCTTACCAATATAAGGAAACTAAACTTAAGTTCTAAAAGGAAAGAAAATTATTATCCAAAAAAGAAAAAAAATCATATTCTAAATAATAACTAACTTCTATCCTATTCATAATATGATTGTCTTAAATCACAATATGCGGGTTTTGTCTCTCTTCCTCCATCGGCCATAATTGCATTCCTTTCAAAAATTAGTAACTACAAAGCGACCATGTTTCTATAGTTTTAAGGAACGACTGGTAACTTTGAAAATTGAAAAGGGCAAATTATGTATAATTGAATAACAAAAAAATTGGACCATCAAGCGAGTTAAATAGCAAAAGTTTCAGGTGCATGTTGAGTTTATAGATTGCTTGGACCGTCGAGCGATCTCATCTCATACACCATTGAAATTCCTCGAGCAGTTCCTTTCTTGTTTTTAAAATAACTATGATCTTAATGTCAAATTAATTAAGTTAGGGGGTGTTTGATGCACATTTTTTAGAAAAGAATGTATTTTATGATGTGAAGTGATGGAAAATATGTGGTTAAAAAATAAGAAAAAGTTTTGAATTTGCGTGTAATATTATTTTATTGAAGCATGTGTAGTTGAAAATGAATTTTGAAAGAATAAATTTTGAGAATGTGGATCAAACAGTGCCTTATTATAAATAAAACTTTTGATCTTTGCCAAACATGTTCTTAACTCTTGTACTAATAATCTTATCGGTTAACAAATAATTAGGACTTTTGATAGGAATGGTTGAACTTGTTTTGGTTTTGGGAATAATGAAGGAGTAGCACTCTGGCAACCTGAATTGTCGTGAAAAGATCAATAATTAATTAAAAAAGATACCAGCTAAGATGTGGGCCATGATTACTTATAAAGCATATTTATAGTGGAACAATGATTCATTATTTTAGTTTTTTAATCCAATTAATCACTTATAAACAAGAACAGATATATGAAAGCTTTCTTATGAAGAAAAACTACTGCAAATATGGAATCCAAGTAGTTGCAAAAATAACGTGCCCAAATTTCAAATATGTGTGGCATATTTGTTATGCTTTGCTAGTTATTTTTCGGATGGCTGAAGAGTCGCAAGAGATACTGAAAATATTATAATGTAATCAAAATTTTGAAAGGTCGAAATTGTTAATTCTTTGTTATATAGGAGTAACTCGGGGAGGAAAAATTTTCTTCCCTTTATCCTTCACGGGAGTTTGCTCATCCCCTTCTTGGTTGCTAGCCTCACAATTGACCCTCTCCATTGGGTCCCTCACCTGTTTGGCTGCAACAGATGAGGGCTTCAGCCCTTTTCTCCTAGAGGTGTTTGTGGCAGTCAATATAGTGGTCATGTAAGGCGTAGAGTGTCTCCTCTTCTCAACATTTTCTTCAGAGTTTATTGTAAAAGGAACACTACCTCTTCGGGCCATTAGACAGAATTCTTCAAAGAATCGTCTGGAAATGATCATACGATCAAATTCACGAGACTATGAGGGGCGTTGATGTATGTTCGCAAGAACCTCCCAATTGCTTTGGTTGAGCTTGAATCGTTCAATAGACCTTGCAGGACATCAGAAAAAGGTTAACATTAGAATCATCAATACTTGGAAATCAAAAGGCAGATACAACACTCACGAGTTTCAAAGTAGAAAGTCAGAACTCTCACATGGGAGACTGTGTCACCCTCACATTCTTGTCATTTCCCCCTCACCCAAAGGCACCTCTCCTTCCATTTTTTAATGGAAGAGTGAATGCCCAAGACAAAGGGGGAATGTGATCCCCACGGACTTAGGGAATACCATTCCTTGGAATTCCCTTTCCCGAGGACCTCGGGATTGGAAAATGGTTTGAAAGACATGGATGTGCATGTCCTCTCCTAGGGAAGTCTATTTCCACAGAAAATAGGGTCTCACTAGTTGGGCCTAAACACTGGGGACGAGTTGGGTGGGAGTCAACCCGTACAACCTCAGGACAGCTCTAAAATATGTGTGGATGGCAGGTGAAGGCATACATTCAAAAGAGATTCACGACATCAACGCAACCTTGTCTAGGAAAATAGGCTCTCTCATTGGAGTGGGGGACAGAAGCCTTATGTCATAGGATATACGGTATTTTCCCTAAGGTTTGCTAAGTGTGATGGATTTAGGTTGAAGGGATTTTAGCTATCCCCAAGCTATTCTGTAATTTATCCTACCCTCCTCGGAAGGTGAAACATTCTGCCCAACTCGAATGGCTCGAACCGAGTCAACCGTATTAGTTATTTGTACACCCATCTCAGCAGCTACTTCGTTAAGATCTACACTCCCCCAGTAGAGTGTGAAAATGCCATTGATTTTTAGAAGTTAAAGTTTTAAAATACTTATGAATCAAATGGTAGAATGGTGAAAGAGAATAACCGAAAATGATGAATGCAAGGATAAAAAGAAAGGGGAATGAGAGATTTTGGAAAATATGAATGCTAATTGTGTGAAAGGCAAAGTGATTTCTTGCCATAAACTGCTGCCTTTTATAGGCGGAAACTCTTAATTATAGTCGTTACATATTGATCTGGACTATCTGACCATTCATTTGATGTTCAAATCTGAGCCACTGATCAATTTGCCTAGTCGTCTTCTACTGCTAGATTAGAGCGTTTTCGTCACGCGTTATTATGAGCCTAAACTTCCCAAGACATGTGCATGACAGCCATCATTGTGCATTAAATGCGGTGACGGTTGTGTATATGGAAAGATGAACTGCTTCAATTGCTTTTTCTTGAAAACGTATGAAAAAATAAAATCATTTGAAGTAATGACAACACCTCGCATTCCCCAATTTTTTTGAAAACATGGCTCTTCATAATTAGTGAATTGAAGCCTTGGCAAGCGACATAGTCCCTTCACCTCAACCAATTCGGACAAGGCTTTGGATGTATAAAGGTACTCCGGATAAAACAGCCTCAGACTTAACTTACCTTGCCGATATTCCTTAGAATTGTTCCAGGAAGTAAGATGTCCCAAGGTACACGGCTTCGGACAACACTAACAGGTAATTCATGCAAGTCATGTACATTTAAATTCGAACTATAAAGTAAATATTTATACTTAAGACTTGACAGATTATTGTGGTGTGGTAAAAATCACCCCTAACAAAATTTTCATAAATATAAGTCCATGCATTACATAAATAATCATGCCTAGACTTGGAGACTATTATTACACCTCGTCACCGAAACTCAAGTCAAAATGTAACGTAGAAATCCACATGTAAAGAAAAGTCAAGTGGTCAAATGTAAAGAGATCAAATGAATAGCAGAATGTATAGGGCGACTGACTCGTAGTCAATGTATTTATTATATGACAAAGTGATGTGAAGCCTTAGTCGAGGAGATGAGGTCACGTGATTTTGATCGAATGGACACCATGTCAGCCAAACACTATACGTATGAAGTATTTGTAAATGGAAAGGGCTTTTGGGGAAAAATCTAAAAAGAAACACAAAAACGACCTTGTGAGCGGTTTTTTCTAACACGCACATTTAAGAGGAAAACATTATTCATATATCATCTTGCTTGTTCCATATTTATTAGTTTGATCTTTAGTGGATAATCGTAGACATTTGATTGATGATTGTTGTTAGCGTAAACATCTTGTTTCACTCGCCGGTGCTCGAACACATGTGTCTCACGTCGTAAAGCATCTCCCGTGTTCACATTTTCCTCACTTCCTTTCGGTACTCCAATCAAAATGCGACGGAACTTGCTTGAAATGGCATGAGTGGGCCCGACATTCGTCGTCCACGTTAGCATCACGTTTTTTTGGGTCAACACAAGGTGCCACTAACGAGGAAGGTGGATGTCTCGAGGTGGTAAGCGAATATCGCCTCGATGAATTTGTTAATCGATTCCAACATAGTTCTCTTGCAATGTGATTAGCAGATTTTGATGTAGGCCAGATCCCAATTGTCATTTTTGGCACTATCAACAATGTTATCGGGGTTATTGCTTCTCTTCCTTACGAGCAGTATGTTTTCATGGAAAAATTGCAAACGAATCTCAGAAAAGTGACAAAGGGCGTAAAAGGACTAGGCCATGTGCAGTGGAGGTCTTTCTACGATGAGAAGAAAACTACCGATGCTAAGAACTTTTTGGGTGGCGATTTGATCGAGTCATTCCGGATCTTGGCCGGAATCGGATGGAGGAGATTTCTAATGCGATGTGTGTTTTATTGGAGGAATTAATGAAGAGAATCAAGAGATTAGAAGAGCTGACTAGGTTACATTAACTCTACTTTATGAGCATTTTATTTTTCCTGTCCTGGGTTTTTTTGTTGTATGGTTTATAGCATTTCCTTTGTATCTAATATCTATAGCATGTTTTCTAACAACATTTTCTTTTCATTTTCCTTTTCCGAAGATGTTTGTTATATTATTGTTTATAAGACAAATATCTTAAATTTCTCTAAACAATTTATGCTCAATTAAGTTTTGCTTGTGTTTACTAGAAATTGAATTATTTGTTTGTTTGTTTTCACATTTCCTTGAAAATGTATTTTCCCTTTTTTATTTTTATTATCTTTATTAAATTATATTAGATGGTGTTTGTCATAGGGACTGTTTCTGCCACAACATTTAAAGCTAATACTTCAATGTCTATAATTAAAAAGTTGAGGGTTCATTTGCAGAAAATACATAAGTTGTGGACTTTCAACGAAAATTTACAAAATGACAATCACAATAATTGTATAATCAATTATGCTATCATATTCAATCAAATCTAACACGACTGTTCTAGAAGTTTACTTTTGGTGTAAATTTTTTATTTTAAAGGTAAGACGAAAGATTCGATTGGTTACTGAACTTATCTGCAGATTTCATTCTGATCACTCAACTTTAATTTATTCCAAATTAGTCATTCCACTTTTAACTTTTGTTTCATGTTAATCATTAAAATTTAATTAACTCCTATCAGCCACTGAACTTCATTTGTTTCATATTGATCAATAAACTTTAATTTCTTCTAATTCTGTCATTAAAGTTTTGATTATTGCATTTGTCTCCATTTTTCAAAATTAATGCTAAATTTGATGTGTTGGACGACGTCTTAGCTTGATGCTGGGTATATGATTTCTAAGTTGCAATGAGACTAAATAAAGTGGCCAACATGAAATAAATTTTATGTATAATGGGAAATACAATTGAAAGTTCAGTGAAATAAATTATAAATTTTTTGATCTAACTAAATACAGTGGCCTACATGGGAAATAAATTAAAGTTCAGTGACCAACGTAAAACATATATTAAAGTTAGATTATTAATTTAGAGCAATTTGAAAGTTTAGTGACTAAATTGAAACACTTCTTTAAATTGTGATAAAAACTTATTTTTAAAAATTAGTCGTATATTTTAAAAATAAGGAAAATAGTCATATTATATAAATACATTTAAAATAAAAGTTCTTGTTTTATTTTTGACAGAAAATAAAAGATATGTAAATTGGAATGAACAATATATTTACTTAAAAATAAATTTAACTTATTTATGAATTTAGTCAAATATTTAAAATAAGTAACCTTTTTATATACAAGGAAAAGTCACATTACAGAAATAAGTTTAAAATAAAATTTAAGGATAATTGCAGCTAAAGCTCTATACCTTTGAAACAATATTAGACTTTCCCAAAACCTTTAATTTGTTGCAGTCGTCATTCCTAACATTTCCAAATATTGCAGGTGAAGCTCTTTTCGACATTTTTCATCCATAATTTCGTTAGTTGACCAAAAATCTAACTTTGACCACATTTTTAATATTTTAGAAAGGAGCAAAAGAGCAACTTTTCATTTATCACATTAAATAATTAAAAAAAAATACACATACACAATCAACCATCTTCTCCCTCTCACCTCGCCCACCCCAACCTCAAACCCAAAATCCACACCGACCACCGCCACCGTCACCTCCACCAACCATTACAAGCCTCAACACTCGAATTTAGGTTCTTTCCTCATCTAGAAGCTTAGCATTATGGGATTGGAAAATGAGAAGATGCTTTTTAGATGAGAAAAAATTATAGGTCAAAAATGGGCTACAATGTTGATGCAAATTATAGGTCAAAAATGGGAATGAAATTGGGAGTTGTTGATGTCACTCTGTTTCTTTCATCCCTGCTTTTTCTCTTGCCTTTTATGCATCAAATGATGGGTTGATTGTGTGGGTGTTTTTTTTAAAATTTAATTATATGATCAATGGAAGTCACTTTTTTGCTCCCTTTTTAAAATATTAAAAATGTGGTCAAAATTAAATTTTGATTAATTCGCAGAATTATGGATGAAAATTGTCCAAAAGAACTTCACCTGCAACATTAGAAATATTAGGGATGATGACCGCGACAAATTAAAGATTTGGAGAAAGTCAAAATCTTAAAATTTATGGAATAGTAAAATTGAGCTCTCGTTGCTTGTGGCCGACAAAAGGCAGGCACTGGGGGCGTTCTCTTCGTGTTTCAGTTTTGAATTCATTTTGTATTTTGTGTTTTGAGTGTCTGTTTTAAAATTTCTGAAAATGCGTTCTTTTTACCATTTTGAAAAACTATTTTCGAAAACATAAAAATGGAAAACGCGTTTACTTTGAAATTCTGATAATTTTTTCAATAATATTTTATTCAATAAATTTTAATGGTTTAATGTTAATATAGTATTAAATAACATATAAATTTTGAAATTGGTGAAACGTCAAATGATTTTTTTTCCAGATATTAAAAACACAACATAAATTACATTTGATAAAACAGTTCATTCGATACGATTGGAAGTTTACATATCATGACAAAATAAGCAGATACTAAACAACATACAAAATAAATCTACGGAGTCATATACGACGTCTTGAGTAGGCATTCTACATGTGTGTAGCAATTTGATCCCTAACTTGTCTCATCTAAGCTATTTGACTAGTATCAATCATATCGAGTTCATGTTAGTTTTCGTAATTCTTGTCAAATACAGTTTTGATCGTCTAAACACGATTACTATCATTAGTTTGTCTGGTGCTAACATTTCGTATTTTGTTTTGCTTCCATTGTAAATAGTAACACATAATGAAATATGAGGCAAGTAAAGCGCCAAAATTTAGTAAGGCTCATTTTATTCATTTGGCTCATGGGCTTCACGGGTCGAGCCAAGTCAACAAGCGGATCAACCTGCTTGTCATCCCTATACATAAAAAGATAGAATTGTGGGAACAATACACAAAACTTATATATAAGAATTACTTTTCAAAACTAACAAATTTGTTTAATTATTTCAAAAATCAGATGTTAAATAGATTTATTAAATATTAAATTATAATATAATATATATTAATTATTTACCCCCCAAATCAAACACCTCACCCACCCCCATCACTTCACTACACCACATTCCCTCCATCTCTCAACAACTCCAGCACCACTCCGGCGCCGGTCCGGCGAATTTTTCGGCGATCATTCTGACGGCCTCTCCGGCGACTTAAAAATTTTCAGAAAATAAAAAATTGAAAATCACTCCCACCCCCATGGATCCACCTACCACCAGCCCCACCCTTGCCTTCACCTCCTAAAAAATTACAGAAAAAAATATTTGTGCAGTGTGATTGTCTGTGACTAATTGTGACCAAATGTGTATTCAATGTGACTAAATGTGACCAAATTTGTGTTCAGCGTGACTGTCTGTGACCAATTGAATCTTAATTGTGACCGCATGTGATCAAGTCACAATCGGTCACAATTAACACAAAATTGGTCACAACCAGTCACAGTACACACATATTTGATCCCAAAATGGTCACTACAAACAAATTCACTTACACTATGAACAAGCACCACAAAACACCACCAATCATTATCACCATCACCTCCAATACACCACCACTACCACTTTTAACTCAAATTTAGAGTACAAAAAATGATGATAGGAAAAAAAGTGTGACAATAAAGAAGCAGCATCCATTTCAATTGAAAGTTTCAAAGTTTTTCAAACTTGAAAGTTAAAAAAAACAAAAATTGATATGCCAATTCAATTGAAAAAATTAGAACATATCATTTGGTAATCTTCACGGATAAATTTCAACCCTTTTACTCAATCTGATAAACTTCCAAACTAGAGAAGTGCATATTTATGCTTAGATCTATTAACGATAGCATAATTATAAATTATCACATCTTTTTGTGCAGCTAAACTTAACCACTCCTAAAAGCTTTGTAGATTGACATATAATTCCAATGAGATATCTTAAATAAATCTATCTGTCATTTCAATTAATTTAAGAACTGGAAAGAGTAAACATATTAATGAATAATTGTGCCAATTTTCGTGTAAACTTAACAAAATCAGTTGCCTGAAAATGCCAAAACTATCGGGATCTCACATTCCGGTCACCATCAATCGCGATCCTTCTCCAACCAAACGACCCCAACCATGGCCATAATTTATCCCAAATAGCCTTTCATAAATCTGAATTGGCCACAGAAATTCTTGCAGTTGCGAACTCGCAACAGGCAAGTCCGGAAAAAGATGATTCCGGTGCCGTCCGGTCGACCCACAATCGCGAACCACCTGAGTCGTCTTCCCCACCTCATGGTGCACCTAGCACAGCAAGGGGTCACTCCAATTTACAGCCCAACTCCTTGCAACAGCTACCGGTCGGAAAGAAGAATGGTAGAGGGAGGGGTGGGTGAGTAGAGAGGGATGATGAAGAGAGAGTACCAACAAGGATTGTAGACTTTACAAAAATGCAAAGGGCTTTCAAGTTCTATAATTGTGATTCTTGCAACAGTTATCGGTCGGAAAGAAGAATGGTAGAGGGAGGGTGCGTGAGTAGAGAGGGATGATGAAGAGATAGAAAGTAGAGAATTTGAAGATAAGGTTTGAAATGAATTAGGTGTGCGGTGGGTGAAGAATCTGTTGGGTTTAATTAAATTTTTATAAATTATAATTATTAAATCCTATTTATCACCTGATTTTTGAATTGTAAACTTTATCCCCTTATTTTTGAATTGTAATCTTGAAAATAAAGGTTTTAGATAATTTTCTCTAGAATTATTGCCCATTTACTAGCCACGTGAAGCCAACTTCACGAGAGAAATTCAAGTGGTATGCGGCCCATTAGTGCCCAACTAGCTGGCAAAATCAATCTTTTCACATCTAAATCTCCCCCTTTTGGCTTATGATCTTACTGCCATCAAAACATTATTCGAGAATCTATCCAACTAACAATGTTACCCAATGTTATGGTTAGTTAACTCTCTTTGTCTTAACTGATAATATATTATATAAAATGTAATACACGCCACACCGTATTATAAATATTCATATATTCTTTCACAAATAAACAATGTGTCTCGTTTCTAATCAAGATATCAACTAGGGCCATTTGAGTGGCTTCAATGATCTAAAGTCCAAAGAAGCCAACAAGTCGATTGAATAAAATTAGCAAGTTGACAAATCATGCCAATTTTATGCCAGCCTTATAATTCAAGATAATGTACATGCAAAAAAGATAATTAGTCTTCATTGTAAATATTAACACATATTGTCTTAGTCTACAGAAAGCCCATATAAACAAGATCGAACAAAAAACCTAATAAAGAAGACATGATTCTCGTCTTTACTTGAACAAACTTTTGGACAATGGCAGCAGCATGTTGCTGTAGAGGCACTTGCTGAATGGAGGCACCAGTATGTAGCTTTCCTGTTGTTAGCCCTCTGTGGTCTGGCTATTTTATACCGGCTGAAGTTGGAGACTCCTTTTCCTCCATTGTGGCCATTCTTCAGCAAATCACTTTCAAGATGAAAACAATACAACACAAAGATATGGAAATACATGTTATCTTGATGAAAATACAAAGAGATGTGCAAAATCTGTCAAATATATGTGCTTCTTTTGTCAAACTATAAATAGATTAAACCCTTTCAAGGAGTCAATGAAAGAAAAAAATATAAATATGCTATTATCAATAACAAGAATTAATGGAGATGTATTAATTATGTTGGATCAAAGTCTCAACTTATCGAATGTATAGTGCAACTTCTGTTTATTAATCAGCAAGAGAAGAACAATCTGTCCTTAAAGCTAGATAATTGCCCCGTACTCAAATGCTTGAATTGTTATAACCGTTAAAATATGCACATGTGTGCATTGATTAATTAAGCTACACTTGCAGAGAAAGATTGGACTAGACTCATTTCAAGCATAAGCTACGCTTGGCGGCCTTGCATCAAGCTATCTTCTTTTCTTCACATACAATTTCCAGAGAAATCTTGCCTACTCATTGTGTGATGACAAGAAGGAGCAAAAAAGCAGTATAATTGCTTGAAGTGGTTCCCTAAGCATATCTTATGCTACAAACTACAAGCATTTTTCATCAGAAAACTACTATGTGCATCAATGACACAGTTTTGATGCACTCATGTCAATATCTTTTCTCTGATATGCAAAATTTCCATCTTAAAAAATCCTTAGATGATCACATGTTAAACAAATTACTCTCAATAAAGAGAGTGATGAAATCTAGTATCCTGCAGTAACCAATGAAATCACATAATTATACTTGAAGAAGCCAGAAACATGAAGAACCCAGCAAACTGAAACAGATCAAACGAACCCAACCAAGATTCGAAGAAAAAAACAAGAAATAGAAGAAAAATGAAAGTATGGCAAAGAAGTTTTAAAGAAGAAAGGATTGACTGAATTTTGACGGGATTTCCAGTTTTTTTTTTCTTTTTCAAATGAACAGATTTTATACAACCCCAACACAATAACCATAAATTCCGCCTCCACCTCCATCTACCCTTCCCCCTGCGAATTCACCGCCCCCACTATTATCCAAGCTGCCTCAGAAATTCCGCCTCCACATCATGAATGAAATTATTTAACACCCAACAAATTAAAAAATCAGAGGAGAAACATGATTGAAAATAAATAGATTGTGGGTACATGAGATCGGAAATGGAAAACCAGTGGAAGCTTTGGATTGTGAGTTTGTGAGATGGAAATGGAAAATAGCCCTATGATACGGGATACGGGAAAGAGAGAGAGAGAGAGAGAGAGAGAGAGGGGGAGAAGCTGTTTCCCGTGTTTTGTGAAAATAACCTGTTTTGGCTTCAAAACGTCCAAAACGTGGTTTTTGACGTTTTTAGTTTCCTTCACAATTTTTTTTTATTTTCAAAAATACGTTTTTAAAAATACAAAAGAGAACACATTTTCATTGTTTTGGAAAATCGAAAACAGAAAACGACTTGAAAACGATAAAGAACCTAACCTTAGTTATTTGTTATTTCTAAGTCAAAGTCAAATGCTTCAACAATAGGGGCCCACTTGAATATTGCATGTGATTTATTTTTTGGCCTATGTGCAATGTTTGACTAAGAACTTTACTTACAAGTTAAGTATTAAAACTTTATGGAAAAATAAGTTATTTTGACAATTACATTGACCAAGTCGAAAGAACAAAATTTTGAAAAAACTACGAAAACCTCAGGGGCTGCTACAAAATATCTCAAAATTCAAACAAAATTACTATAAGAATTGCAGAAACGGAAACAGATTACTAGAGAGTAAAGCCAGAAATATCTTAGGATCCGGGTACCTGTCTTTCTATCAATCCGACCATTAGTACTAAAACGACAACCTTAAAAAGTGTTAGGAGCATATTTTCCTCAATTTCAGACAGTGGTCCAGAAGATCAAAAGAAAAGAACAGCAGTTTTCTTGGTATCTAGTGGTGGAAGATTCTGTTCTTGTTGTAGCAGAAGAAATTAATGGAAACAGGATATTTGCCCATCAATTCGTCATTTGCCTCGGATAAAAATGATCCCATGGTACTATTTCGATTCTTATTGCTGTAATTTGACATTTAAGTGCTGTATTTGAGTTAATTTACGGTTGAAAGTTTCAGTTTTTCCTGCAATTTTCTATGCTATACATAGTATAACACAATTGGTTCAAATTTTCCACAAGAATCGATGAATTCGGCTGGTGATTTCTACATAGAAACCCCTATTTTTTGGTAGGATAATAGAAATAAAAAATTATATATTTAATGCAGGAAATGTTGAATAGGATTCATCCTCCTAGGCCAGAATGGTACGAGAAGTTATATGCATTTGCTTTGAACAAGACCACGAAATCTTATGAAGCTGAGGTTGGGGACCTTTTTGGAACAACTTGTTCGATTTTTATGTTATTCTTTAAGGTTAGATTTTTATAATTACCTTGAATTGTGCCGGTATATGGCAAGATTGCAGGTTATAAGTCGGAACTTTTTTCTAACTTGAGAGGGAAGGTCGAAAAAATTGTGGAGATTGGAATTGGAACTGGTCCCAATTTGAAATACTATGCAAGTGACCCGGGTATCCACGTGTTTGGCATCGATCCGATCAGCAAGATGAAGAAATATGCAGTGGCAGCTGCAGAAGCTGCAGGGCTTCAACCTTCGAATTTCACCTTTATGCAAGCAGTATGTATTTTTCCTCGAAATGCCATGATATTAATTAGAGGTTTATTAATGGCCTGTTTGAAACGGCTTAAAATTCAATTAAATTTGAAAATATAGCCGTTATTGGGTCCACTCATCTAATAAAAGTCAACAATAACGACTAGCTTCTCAATTTTAATCTGATTTTAATCTCTACCGAACACGCCTATATCTATGTTTACTAGGTAGACACAATCATATGGGGCCCACTTTTTTAAAATAATATTTAAATCAAGTATGACCCACATCCATGTGAGTCTTCTATGTCTGGCACAATAATTCTATACATTCAGCTTAATTGTTTGGTCAATAGATTGATGCTTTTCTGTAATGATCAAGGACTTTCCCCTACATGCCCGTTCGTTCACGGGCTATTCTGTGGATATGTATTGTCCACTGGAGGTAGGGCCGCAACGTAGATTTCTTTCATGTCCTAGTACTAATTGGGCAAGTTGCTCAATTGGTACCATCATTCAACCTCTAGGTTCTACTTAAGGGGATGTAATGGGTTAGAATAACTAGGAATGTGAAATTAAAATCTACATCGTGCCCAACCTCCAGAGGACGGTACATAAGCTAATGATGCACGGAATAGTCATGGACCCAAACTGATGAAAAAAGGGCAAGATGGAGAAAGTCATTGGTTGTTACACTTTCAGTACATTGGTCTTCTCTCCTCTTTACCATAAAACTTAACAATGATACACATTCTTTATTGATTCTGTTGAATTGATGATCTTTCTTTGAAGAAACACAAAGTTTTGGCTGAATTTGTTAATGTTATGCAGGTTACAGAGGCTTTGCCACTAGACGATGCTTCTGTTGATGCGGTTATTGGAACACTTGTTCTATGTTCTGTAAAAGATGTTGATATGGCGTTGCAAGGTATACATGTTAGAGTTCATAATCTGTAAATGTAGAAAATCTGGACTTCCAAAAGGCTAAATGGTAAAAAATATTATTCGCGACACATCTAATTGACAAACAAAATAGTTATGTCCTAAATTATGTTATCTGGTTTATAAAGCATACCACGTTCTGTAATAGAGAACTGCAATTCGAGTAATAGGATCTTGTATTTACTTCGAACGCTATTTGAGGTTAACATATTGATTGTCGTCACTCTACATAAATAATAGAACATGTGAAAGATGTTAAAAAAAAATGTAGAAGGTGTAAACTACTGGTCTATCTGGCTCCTGTTTGACCTTAGGTGCTAATTTAACGATATATCTTTGTTTTCAGAGGTAAAAAGGGTGCTGAAGCCAGGTGGTTTTTATGTTTTTGTAGAACACGTGGCTGCAAATGGTAATAAATCAAATCTCTAATTTTATTTTTGCCAATAAATATTGTTGTACTGAATTCATGCACAACGTCTTCATTCCCTTGGCAGATGGGACAATTCGTAGATGCTTACAGGGGGTTCTTAATCCGTTGCAGCAGATGATTGCTGATGGGTGTCATCTCACCAGGAATACGGGAAATAGTATAGCTAAAGCTGGCTTTTCGAGTGTTGATATTAATGAGGTTGTTTTATCTACTGCAATGATAATGAATCCCCAAGTATATGGAGTAGCTCGCAAGTAGCTCCAAAGTGGCAGTGATTGTTCGTATAAATTACTTCCTTCCAGCCCAGCATAGATGAATATTTTGATGCTTTTCTCTGTTATCCCAAGAGCTTGCCCCCTGCTGGAGATTTCTCCGACATTTCATAGTTTGGCCACGGAATTCAAAAAGAACGTCGAGTTTATTATCATGTGAGAAAATAGGCTCGCGGTTAAGTTAAATGCTTGTAAACAAATGCATACATAATAAAACTCTGTTTTCACTTTGAATTCCATCTCAAATGTTAAATCATATTAAGATAAGTGAATATTTTTAGAATGTTACATTGCGATGGGCCGAGACACTGGGCTGCTTTCAATTGCTTCTTAATGATCTTTATTGGGCCAATCCTACATAAGCCCATTAAAGTAGGAGCCCCGTTGTGCCCATGACCCAGCCCAACTAAAGTATCCTGATCTTTACAATAGGCCAATTCTGTACTCCATATCTAACTGGAAAAGCTTAAAGAGAAACGGTGTCGCTTACAGTAATGGCTAAGTAGTGATCGAGTCGAGTCACCTTTTAAACCTAAAACTAGTCTACGTCATTCAAGCTTGAGATCCAGTTCTCTTTAGTTTTGTTGAATGCTTTGGGCATCTCGAACCTACAAATAGGACATCGATGACTTATGTTGAGCCATTCTGTAATACAATTGGTGTGAAAAATATGTGAACATGGCAGGTTCGAGACCATTGTCTCCATGGGAATATCTTCCAAACACACCATACATCTTTCGTCCCCGCTATCGATGACCATCTTCTTCTTTTTCGGCAACGACATGATCGCCTCCATGCTTGTAGGTACCATGTTCCCATCCATGCTCGTAAATACGATATGGTGTAGAGGCGAAATTAATTTCTTGAAAACAAAGAAGAAAGTTGAAAATCTAAAAAATATGTGCATAATAATTTGATTGTAATGAATTTGTTAATTGAAAAGTGCACTTAACCTTTATTTATATAGAAAAAGTAATCTCCTAATCTTACCAATATAAGGAAACTAAACTTAAATTCTGCATCTCGCCTCAAACACATGATGTAAGTATGTTCGTTGGAATTTCTCGAGCAGTTCCTTTCTTATTTTTAGAATAACTATGATCTTAATGTCAAAATAATTAAGTTATTATAAATGAAACTTTTAATCTTAGCCAAACATGTACTAATAATCTTTTCGGTTAACAAATAATAAGGACTTTTGATAGGAATGGTTGAATTTGTTTAGGTTTTGGGAATGATGAAGGATTAGCACTCTGGCAACCTAAATTATCTTGAAAAGACCAATAATTAATTAAAAAAGATACCAGCTAAGATGTGGGCCATGATTACTTATAAAGCATATTTATAGTGGAATAATGATTCATATATTTTATTTTTTTAATCCAATTATTCACTTGTAAACAAGAATAGAAATATGAAAGCTTTCCTATGAAGAAAAACTATTGCAAATATGGAATCAATTTAGTAGCAAAGACAATGTGCCTAAATTTCAAATATATGGGGTTGGTTCGGTAGGGATTAAAATCAGATTCAAATTGAAAAATTAGCCGTTATTGTTGACTTTTATTAGACGAGTGAGATCCAATAACGATCATATTTTCAATTTTAATTGAATTTTAATCTATACTGAACGGGGTCATGGCAAATTTGTTATATTTTGCTAGTTATTCTTCAAATGGCTAAAGAGTCGCAAGAGATACTGAAAATATTATAATATAATCAAATTATGAAAGGTCGAAATTGTTAATTTGTCGTTATATAGAAGGAACTTGAGGAATGAAAAAAATTGGAATTTATTTCATGTGAAAATAGGAAAATGAAGAAATATTATTTTTATTATTTTATTTTTTACTCAAATCAATTTTTTTTATTTTATTTTAGACTCAAAACAAAAAGTAAATGTAATCATTAATGAAAAGTTAGTGGGTCGAAAACGAAAATATCGTATATTAGAAGGATATTTGTACAAATTGCGCACTTAAATAATCGCGCTATTCTCAGTCAAAGTAGGGTTCTTTCCAGAGTATCTCTGTCCAAGCGCAAGCTACTATTTCTCTCTCTCTCTACAATTACAGGTAATTTTTAATTTTTACTGTATGCAGCTCACGATTGTAATACTCGGTGAGTTTCATTTCTTAGGCGAAGTGCATTTTTGGCCTTTGTTAATCCTATATTAACTGACATTTTTGTTGTTAATATTTGGTGGCAGTTTTTAAATTTTTTTTTTTATGTGGAGTTTCTATTTTCTTAACATTTTTTTTCTTCGTTTATGGTTTGCATTAATTTTTAATGATTGTGAATGCCTTCTAGATAAAAAAAATACTATTATTATAGTTGACTGTCTTCTATAGAAGCTTTGGTGCTTTCTAAATTTTGTTCCTTATTTGGGTTTTCTCTTCTGTAGTAAGTTGTACCGAGCTTTATAGGTTAGTTTTTGAATGATAAAATTCTAATTCTAATTATTAGATTTTTGAAGTAGGAGTGCTTGGTGAGAATAACTAGAATCGAGGGGAGAATTTCAATTTTTTTAGAAAATGAAACTTTTGGGTTCTCTATACTATTGGTTGCATATCTGTTACTTTCAGCATTCTTTAAATATACAGGGTATTATTATTGTTGTTCATTTTCAGCTGAACATTTGGCAATAGATTTTTTCTTTTCATGCATGGAAATATGAATTTCAATATTTTCTATTCAATTTACACTATCTATATTTCTTCTTTGATTTCAGGTGTTGGACTTCTGTTTATTTCAACATATTTCAGCAGGGGGAGAGAATCAATAAATTTGAGGCTAAATGTGCTGGTGAAGCATGTTGGATGCGCGTTTTTTCCGTGGGGATCAATCGATCAGACTTAGACTTTTGTGGACCCAATTGTCTCATAATTTTGTCAGCTTATAGCTGATGTGCTGATGAAAATTAATTTACTGTGAGAAGCCTGACTTTAAGGACTTGGGAGGGAAAAAAGAAAAAAGGATTAGTCGTTGTAATCCTTTGAGCCTTGCAAAGATTGAGGGATCTGAGCAGCGATTAGGTTTCTGGTGAATCTTGTGAAAGATAGCTAAAACGGGGTCCCTTTGTTGTGTGGCTGCAAGGCCACATGGATCTAATACTCCCACCAGGGAGTGGTCTGTGGGGCCAGACGAACCCTACTGGCGAACTAATACGAGCTTTTCACCACCCCCGTCAAGATGGGATTTTGGTTTCCATTATGAAGAAGCGCTGTCATTTGGTTCTCATGATGGTGTTCATTTGGGTTCTACCGCATCAACAAACAGCAGAGGAAGTAGAAGTTGGATGAGAGGAAACAATCTTCCTAATCCTCAATATCTTATATCTGACAGTGTTGGTCCATATTTTAGTCCATTGGACATCTCTCCTTCTCAGCAGTGGACTCCCCCAGCAATACAAGAAATAAGTGCTGATGATTATGGTACTTCAAGGAGAGGTATGAAAGTCAATATTTAATTTTGCTCGTGATATTTTTCACATTCCAAGAACTGTATTTATTTTGTCTAGGCAATTTGCTGGTTGTATGCATCTTTTTTTCTTTTTCTACTGTTTTTAACCAATTGTACCACATTACAGCTTGAAACAATTTTCAATCTATTTGTTGCACTACTTTTGCTTTTGTCAATAGCTGCTACTTTGCTAATGTTGCCTAGATTTCTATGAGATTGCTCTATTCATCCATAAGGTCGCTCCACCTGGAATGATGTTTTACTTATGGTTTATGGGTGAAAATTTTCAGCACCTCAACAGCAAATCCCCCTTAAAGAAGGATCAGAGAGAGGGAGGGAGAGTCCACGGGATGATAGCGATTCACTATTCTACCTTTAGTCCTTATCTTTTTGCCGAAGTCATGAATGAACTTGCATTATATATTAAAGTTGAGGATCATTTGGGTATGTTATTCATTGAAGGCATAAATGAAACAAAAAAGAGCTAAAATCGTAAGTCACAACTTTGAAGTACTTTGGAATTAAATTTTTTTGGTCAAGTAAAATGTAGGACTAAAGACTAAAGCAAGTTAGATGAAATAGAGAAGTGCTACGAGAATTTTGTTTAATAAGATCCTATAAGGTTAAAAGGTCCATTGTACATAAATAAATATTAGACCTGCTTTGTGATAGGGAGCAGTGTGCTCCTAATAGAACAAAATGTCCAATAGATGAATGTCGTTGAAATGAGAGTGGTAAGATGAATGTGTGGCCATACTATAGTGGATAAATAAGATATGAGAATATACAACAACTAGAGGTGGCATCAATCAAGGATAAATTAAGAGAATGACAACTTAGATAGTTGGGACATATGTAGCATAGATCTATAGAGGTACTCCTTTGTACGGAAAATGATTTATGGCATGAATCATGCCTTCAATTGGATGGGATGAGACCATTTTCTTCGCTATTGATTGCATATGATATGAGAATTGAAACTATCTCTGTTCATTCTCTAGAGTGTTCACGAGAATAAGCACTCTGTTAATTAGGTTGCTTTGCTATTGGCAGTATTTCCTTAAGAGAGATCTTATATTCTTCCATGTTTTGTTATTTATAAGGTGCTAATTTTGTTGTTTTTATCCGCCCTTGACAGATGTTTCGAGACCGTTATCTCTTTCACCAATGATGGAGGTATTTTGTTAGTTTTTGGTTTCATATTCTGTTCATAACTTCTTATTCATCTTGTTGAATCGAATTTTATCACTAAACTGAGAACTTTACAGGGAACGTTGGCAGCTAGAGACAGTGGGGACTCTACTTCATCCCAATCGGACAGTAGTCGTGATTACGAGTCCATGGTTAAGTCACATCACCTTAACTTCTCAAGCCGCCGCAGCTTTATGTCTAAAGCAGTTCATCCTTTGTCCTTTCCATCGGAAACATCCACTAGACAAGCTGCTTGTGTCGCCCCTGCTCGGCTATCAGAATTAAATGTCATTTCTGCGCCAGAAGATAGACATAGTTCGACTGTTAGTGGTTGTGCTGAGCTGACTCTAATATCTGAGCCCTTGGATTATGATCTTTTTAATGGATCATGTAGTACATCAGATTGTTTCAAATGTGGATTGTGTGAGAGGTTCCTTTCACAGAGATCCCCTTGGAGTTCTAGGAGGATTGTGAAAAGTGGAGACATGCCAGTTGCTGGAGTCCTTTCATGTAGTCATGCATTCCATGCAGAGTGCTTGGAGCAAATAACACCAAAGGCATGCAAGAATGATCCTCCATGTCCCATTTGTGTCAAATTTGAAGAAGAAAATTCTCCTGATCAGCGAGTTTTTTCCAAGTTAAGAAATAGTTTCCCTCGTCAGAAACCTTATTGTGAAGATGGGTCATCCAAGCCTTGGGGATGTGCACAGGGCGGGGATTGTGTTGAAGGGGCATTGCACACACCTGCTTGCAATAAATTACTGTCACTTAATCGTAATAGATTTAGGAAAAACCTTTTCTTAAAGGGCAACCCAGGTCGGAAATTCCCAGGGAAGTTAAGCAAAAGTGGCCCATATTGTCCACAGCTGGTCAGATCTGTCGAACATGGAGTTTCTGGATCCTCCTCAACAACAGAAGGTTTGGGTTTGAAGTGACGCCAAAGAACTGACAGAGACTGGTATTGTTTAAGGGGTAGATGATCTTCCTATCTGCTGTTTAATTCTGTCTTTAATCTGATCAGATGTGTGATGAAACAGATTTGGCTATTCAGTCATGTTGTTTGTAGTGTACTTTTAGCAGCCTAACTTATTAGGTTGAGAATGTGGTTTTATCAGTAGAAATGGCCCAAGAGTTGCATTTTATTGCAACATTTTCATCTTTTAACTCAAAACTTAAAACAGCTGCCAAAGTATGCTGATGATATAATGTGCTTTTATACTGATTTTATTCAGTCGACACCCGAAGTGGACACGGTGTTCGATTTATGTAACGTGCAGCCTGCAAACAAGCCATCTGATCGTTGTGTTCTTCCGAGAAACCCAGAAAACTTGTGAAGTTACTGAACTATAACCCTGTGATACACAATCTAAACTATTTGATATCCCAATATTCAATGTTATGAAACTTGACCTGGCTTGGCCAGTTTAATCGGAAAAACTAATTCCTGGGGTTGAAAAATCAACCTCTGGTTCAGTGTCGGCTGGACTTGATCTTTAACCCGTTAATTCTTAACCTTTTTCATGTCAATGTCCGGGGCACGTTTATTGCTCCTAATGCTTTGCTATGTTAGGAAAATGCATCACCCACCGCCCACTTGATTTGCATCAAGTGGACTTGAACAATGAAATTAGCTATAGAAAAATGGTTCCTACTGTGTACATTTCAAACCTAGTGATTTAAGTAGGAGTGAACATGGTTTCAATTAGTTATGGTTCCAAAAGAACCGAATAGAACCGTGATTCCGTGAACCAATGATTTTTTAGATAATGAAACTAATGATTTCTTTTTAAAGATATGGAACCAAATCAAAACCGAATTATACGATTCTAGTTTGCTTAGGTTTGGTTCTTCATAACATATAAATTTGACCCACACACAAAAAGAATGATCTAAACAATGAATACTCCATTATGAATATAGCTAAAAACCTAGAAACAATTTCAAAAATACATATTCTTATTGTCTCTCAACTCCATTTAGGACAGGTGAGTTTGTGTCTGCTCGAGAAAAAAAAAAAAAGAGAGAAAGAACCTTTGAGGAAGAAGAATCAAAGGTTGAGACTTCAATTTCAGAAATTCATGCGACGATGTTGGTTAAGGAGTGTGACGGTAGACGATAGTTATAGTGTAGGAGTGCAAGTGTACGTCTAAAATTGAAAAGGAGAGAAATGAATTAAAATTTAGATCTAGGACTTGACAGCTTTATCTGATTGTTGATAAGGTAAAATGTAATGATGAATGACGTTCTTGTCTATTTCATGTTTGTAATTTTCAAAGTTAAATTCTTTTTAGTGTGATTTTTACTTATTTGTGTGTGTGTGTAAAATAATAGAAATTGAGTTTGGTTCGTTCTTCGAGAGCCAAATGGTTCTAGATTATAAGAATTAAAATAATTAATTAAGGCTGTATTTGGCCTAACATAAATCATTTTCTGGGCCAATGTGCGACCCCTCATTCCCCAATTTTTAAAATGGTTTTCAATAATACCCTTAAATTCTAATTAAACATTCTAATGAAGTATTAATTACGTCCCATTACTGCCAATGCTTTATAATTCCTTTCTAAACTCTAGTTTGACACAGCTCCCTTTCCTTCAATTTGCCGATTCCAATGGCAATAGCTGCTGCCGTTCGCCACCATTAATCGTCGCTCCTTTTCATATTCTTCTTTCAATACCTCCCGATTCTCTTCTTAACTTCACCGATGCTATCATGTACATGGAGCTTCTGAATGGTGAGAAAGAAGGAATTCTGTAGTTGCCATCTGACAAGGCTCTTCTCTTCGATTCCATCCGTCAACCACTTGTTGAGAAATATACCGCGGTTGGTTGATCTATTTTGCCTCACACTACTGGTTTATTAGAAATTGCATGTCCTTTGAATTTACTAATTTGTTATTTTCTGTCAGGATGAAGATGCCTTCTTTGTCGATTATGCTGAGGCTCACTTGAAACTCGTTTATTAGAAATTGCATGTCCTTTGAATTTACTAATTTGTTATTTTCTGTCAGGATGAAGATGCCTTCTTTGCCGATTATGCTGAGGCTCACCTGAAACTTTCTGATCTGGGGTAATGGCTATGAGGCGATTGTTGGATAAAATAATGGTAAAGTGCAGAAAAACTTATCAATAGATATCAATAGATCGAGTCTAGTGACAGCACGATGTCCTAAAGCGAAATTGCCCGTCGATAACTGCTGCGACCTCCGTGGACAATCACCTCCAGGATACAACGATCAAATAAACCAATTGAGCAGCAATCACAAAAGGTTTTCAGAACTCTCAAGTGTACTCCAGAAATATGAAAAACTAATTTGAGTATAATATTTTACTGTATATATGAATAGACAATTTCGTTTTTGTTGTAGTAGTTTTCTCAAGTCCAGAAGTGAGTTTATATAGCCAAAAAATAGAGGTAACTGCATACCCCATGATCCAGTATTGAATTACAGTTTTAATGGTCAATGGTAATGGGTTGTAAATACTGGACAGTTAAAACAGTCATATTTTACTGGCTAGTGGACCCATTAAATAATTCCGAAAATAATTAAAAAATAATAATTATTTTATTAGAATCAAAGACTTTTTAATATAACGCGTGAGGCGTGGCTCGAACCCCTGACCTCCCACACAAATTCCACATTTTTACCAGTTGGGCACTTTATCTTAATTAATTATTTCTTTCACATATTATATTTATTGTATAAATATATAACAATCCCCCACATGAAAGAAATAAGATAGATAAAAATTATATTCTGGAGTACGGTAGAAATCACGCAGGCTTAGGTGTCTATCGACTTGAACCTTAGCTTTGTATATTCTATCGAGCTTGCTAACTGTAGAGTGAACTATGTCTTGAACTCCACAATTATGATTTGCAAACTGAGACAATAAAACACACACATGATTTCTAAAACAATCATAGAGTTCTCGCGGTTGTGTTCATTTCGGCCGTGAACTTTCCCGGTTTCTTTAAGTGCTCTAGAGAATTAGCCTCAATTCTCATAGGAAGCGGCCCCACTTCCACACTCAAATAGGTGCTTCTATCAAGGATGCACTGTATTTAAACACCCCACTGAATATCAGCTATAGAAAGCATTAAGAGCATTTGCTCATCCTCTAATCAATACAGTTGGTACTACTCATCATAGGGAGGGGTTTGAAATAAATTCAATGTAGTACCCCCACAAATCACTCCAATAACTTTGTTATCCCATTGAACCTTATCCATGGGATCTCCAATCGCAAGGTTGGGTTTCCATTATAGGTGATCTAATTTGTAATAGGCTTTAGCCCCATCCCCCTCGATGTTTTCTGAACTAGCTCTCTAGCTAATCCTTTGGTTAATGGGTCAGCAATATTATCACTTGACTTCACATAGTCAATAGCTATAACCCCATCCTTAAGCAGCTGACGCACAGTATTGTGCCTCCTACGAATATGTCTAGACTTTCCATTGTAGGATGAATTTTGAGCTCTTGAAATAGCTGCTTGACTGTCACAATGGACATATATAGCTGGAAGTGGTTTGGACCACAATGGAACATCCATAAGAAAATTCCTTAGCCATTCAGCCTCTTCACCTGCCTTATCCAATGCTATGAACTCTGATTCCATAGTGGATCTTGCAATGCAGGTTTGCTTAGTAGATTTCCAAGATACAGCACCACCTGCTAATGTAAAAACATATCCACTTGTAGATTTAGTTTCATTAGTATCTGAAATCCAATTAGCATCACAATATCCCTCAAGTACAGCAGGATATTTAGTATAATGTATTCCCCAGTCTAGAGTGTATCTCAAATACCTCAAGACTCGAATGAGAGCATCCCAATGTTCACTATTAGGATTACTAGTATACCTGCTAAGTCTACCGACAGCATATGCTATATCAGGTCTGGTACAGTTCATGAGATACATGAGACTGCCGATCACTCTAGCATATTCTAAAGCAGAAACACTAGGACCTGAATGTTTTCTCAAATGATGACTTGCATCATAAGGTGTTTTAGCGGGAATACAATTATATTGTTTAAACTTCTTAAGCACTTTTTCTACATAATGTGATTGGGTTAAAGTAATTCCTTCGGAATGTGTTACTATTTTAATCCCTAGAATAACATCAGCAACACCCAAATCTTTCATTTCGAAGTGCTTTTTCAGAAACTGTTTAGTCTTATTAATCACATCTAAACTAGTTCCCATTATAAGCATATCATCCACATATAAGCAAATTATAACACCACTATCCCCCACAAATTTGCTATATATACATTTATCTGCTTCATTTATCACATAACCATTAGATGTCAAAGCTGTATCAAATTTCTCATGTCATTGCTTAGGGGCTTGTTTAAGGCCATAAAGAGATTTTTTAAGTCTACACACTTTATCATCAAGGCCTTCTACCACAAATCCCTCAGGTTGATCCATATAAATCTCTTCTTCTAAATCTCCATATAGAAAGGCAGTTTTGACATCCATTTGATGTATAATAAGATTATACAATGAAGCAACTGCAACTAACATCCTAATAGAGGTAATTCTAGTAACAGGTGAATATGTATCAAAGAAGTCAACTCCTTCTTTTTGTTTATAGCCTTTAGCTACAAGTCTTGCTTTAAATTTATCAATTGAACCATCAGGTTTCAATTTTTTCTTAAAAATCCATCTACACCCAATGGTTTTACATCCTCTAGGCAAGTCTACTAATTCCCAAGTGTTATTAGACATAATGGAATCATATTCACTATTTATAGCTTCCTTCCAAAATATAGAATCTTGTGAAGATATAGCTTCAACAAATGTAATAGGATCATCCTCTACTAAGTATGTTAGAAAGTCAGGACCAAAAGAAGTAGCAGTCCTAGGTCTTTTGCTTCTCCTAACTTCAGCTTCTTCTAATTCAATAGGCTCTTCTCTAACACTAGGAGGGACACTAAGAGAGCTACTTGGTCCTGCAGATTTTTCTTTAAAAGGGAATCTATTTTCAAAAAATTCTGCATCTCTAGTTTCAAAAATTGTGTTCTTTTCAATCAAAATATTTTTAGAGTCAATTACTAAAAATCTGTAGGCATTACTATGAAAAGCATAACCTATGAACACACAATCAACAGTTTTTGGACCAAGTTTAGTTCTCTTAGGTGCTGGAATAGATGCCTTAGCTAAACACCCCACACTTTAAGATATTTATATGAAGGTATTCTACCTTTCCACAATTCATAAGGGGATTTATCATTTTTCTTACTAGGAATTCTGTTAAGAACATAACATGCAGTAAGAAGTGCTTCCTCCCACATGTTAAAAGGTAATCCAGAAGAGTTTAGCATTGAAATGACCATATCCTTTAGAGTTCTATTTTTCCTTTCAGCTACACCATTAGATTGGGGAGAATATGGTGGAGTAGTCTCATGAATAATACCATTATCAACACAAAATTTATCAAGCTCACCTGAATATTCTCCTCCCCTATCAGATCTTAAAATCTTAATAGTTTTATCTAACTGATTTTCTACTTCAGTTTTATATGAAACAAATTTTGAATAACTTTCATCATTACTCTTAAGAAGATAAATATAACAATAACGGGAGTAATCGTCAATGAAAGTTAAAAAATATTTATTTCCACCACGAGTAACATATCCTTTTAAATCACATAAATCAGAATGTATTAAACTTAAAACTGAAGTAGTTCTATCAACATGTGGAAATGGTTTTCTAGCATACTTAGATTCAATACACGTTTCACATTTTGAATTTGGGAACTTATCAGTTTTAGGAATATTTCCCAATCTCATTAACTTTTTTAATAGAATTCATGTTCACGTGTCCAAGTCTAGCATGCCATAAATCATAAGAATCCAGCAAGTAAACAGAAGAAGTAGAAGCTTTATTGATCACAGAAACATTTAATTTAAATAAACCCTCATCTGAATACCCTTTCCCAACAAAGGTACCACCCTTAGACATTACAACTTGACCACTCTCAAATACAATTTTAAATCCCTTTTTGACCAAAATAGATCCAGACACTAGATTTTTCCTTATATCAGGTACATAAAGGACATCCTTCAAACTAAGGATATTTCCAGAAGTAAATCTAAGTGTCACAGTTCCTTTCCCCTCGATTTTGGAGGAGGAAGCATTCCCCATGAACAGACATTCTCCATCACTATTAGGAGTGAATGAAGAAAATGCACCTCTCGTGCAACAAATGTGTTTGGTAGCTCCAGAATCTACCCACCAGTCTGTCATGTTGCTCACTAGATTAACTTCTGTCACCATAGCAGAAAAATTCTCATCTTCCACTATATGTGCCTGATGCTTCACAGTTTTTCCTTTCCTATTTCGGCAATCCTTTGCAAAGTGACCTGGTTTACCACAAACAAAACAATCACCAACAGTTTTATTTTTAAATTGAGGCTTAGACCGATTGTTCTTTCCTATGAATGGTTTCCCCTTGAATCTGCCTTTAAAATTCTGACTTTTGGTAAAATTCCCAACAGCTTTCTTACTATCAGAACCTCCTTCAATAAGATTGGCCTTTGTACCCAAGTCTGGTCTCTCCCTACGTTCTGCCATTTTATTGTCCTCCTCAATCCTAATTCTGATAATCAAATCCTCTAATGACATTTCTTTTCTTTTATGCTTCAAACTGTTTTTATACTCTTTCCAAGAAGGTGGTAGTTTTTCAATTATAGCAGACACTTGAAAACCTTCACATATTTTATAACCCTCAGCAATAATTTCATGAATTATAATCTGTAATTCTTCAACTTGACTTACCACCGTTCTAATATCATCCATTTTAAACTCTAGAAATTTTTCCACAACAAATTTCTTAGTTCCAGCATCTTCAGTAGCATATTTCTTTTCTAATGACTTCCATAATTCTTTAGCAGATTTACACGACCAGTAAACATCATATAAATCCAATGTTAAGCAATTCAGAATATAATTTCTGCACATATAATCACTACGTTCCCAAATAGCTAAATCTGATGTTTCATTATCCGTAGGCTCATCAGCAATTGCAAAAACAGGTTTATCAGATTCAATAGCATCTACAACTTTAAGAGTTGTCAAATAAAAACGCAATTTCATTTGCCATCTCTTAAAATTCTTTCCATCAAATAATTCAGGCTTTTCAGAATACTTAGGAACAGATATATCTACTGCAGCCATTAAAAACGTATAATTTCGCTTTAGATTGTTGGATAAAATAATGGTAAAGTGCAGAAAAACTTATCAATAGATATCAATAGATCGAGTCTCGTGACAGCACGATGTCCTAAAGCGAAATTGCCCGTCGATAACTGCTGCGACCTCCGTGGACAATCACCTCCAGGATACAACGATCAAATAAACCAATTGAGCAGCAATCACAAAAGGTTTTCAGAACTCTCAAGTGTACTCCAGAAATATGAAAAACTAATTTGAGTATAATATTTTACTGTATATATGAATAGACAATTTCGTTTTTGTTGTAGTAGTTTTCTCAAGTCCAGAAGTGAGTTTATATAGCCAAAAAATAGAGGTAACTGCATACCCCATGATCCAGTATTAAATTATAGTTTTAATGGTCAATGGTAATGGGTTGTAAATACTGGACAGTTAAAACAGTCATATTTTACTGGCTAGTGGACCCATTAAATAACGCCTCAAGGCCCAATCAAAGACTTTTTAATATAACGCGTGAGGCGTGGCTCGAACCCCTGACCTCCCACACAAATTCCACATTTTTACCAGTTGGGCACTTTATCTTAATTAATTATTTCTTTCACATATTATATTTATTGTATAAATATATAACAGCGATTCATTAACTTTTTAAGTTTTTTACTCTTAGGTAAAGTTTTATCTTCTTTATATGAAAGGTTACATGTGCTTCTGTGCATTTATTTTGCAGATTTGCCAATGCCTAATCTTAATTGACGTGCTGCAATTTGGGATTGGTGGCCTATTTTTTGTCTACCTTTATGCTTAGGTTCTGGTAAAACTATGTGGATCTGTTCACCTTTTGTGCTTTGATGGATGTATTGCGAGATTGGGCAGCATGTTTCAACTGAACCTGATTCTGAGGGTTTTTCTCCAAATTCGAACGACACTACAATAATTGAAGGTCAGAGGATGAAGGGTAATTCGTCAGTTGAAAGAATTGATACCGTCCACCCACCATGGATTATGGGATGGAGAGTGATCACCCAAGATTATAAGGAGCTCCAATTCTTGAGTGTATAGTTTCAATCTATTCCATGAGGGTATTGCTTAGTGTATCTATAGTTTTATGGAGAAGAGAAGAGTGTGTATTACACAATAATGGATTGCTCTTTTCTTGATTTTCATCAATTTTATGCACATGTGATCGATAACATTTTTAAAAACTCAAAATTGTGTCTTCCATAACATTTCATTGTTTTTGGAAAAACAGTGAGTTTAGTGCAGGCAGTAACATTTTTTTGAATTTCGTCACTTTTGAGTGATTGTCACTTTTTTTTTTTTTTAAATTTGTGTCATTTTTTTTTATTTTCGTCATTTTTTTAAATTAGTCACTTTTTGAGTGTTTGTCACCTTTTTATTGTCGTCACTTTTTTAATCTCTATAGTTTATTTTAATTTGTATCACTTTTTTGAATTTGTCATTCTTTTAAAATTTCACTTTGAATTTTGTCACTTTTTTTTTTTTTTTTGTCATATTTTAACTTTTTGTCACTTTTTAAGAAGATAAAAAAGATGAAATAATATGTTATATTTTTCTAACATAATCAGCATGTGGATTGGCCTGGACGTGCTGATTATTTTAAAACCATGATTACTGGTGCTACACAAATGGATGGTACTACTTTGATATTTATCACTTTTTTTAGTTGTCATTTTTTTTTTTTTTTTAGTTTGTGTCACTTTAAAAAAAAAAAGTAAAAAAGTGACAATTTTTATATAAAAAAGTGACATTGTGCTACTTTTTCATTTTACACAGCATTTTTTACTTCCTAAAAACTTTTCATATGATTTTTCAAAACATCGTGTCACTTTTTTGAGTTTGTATTACTTTTGGAGTGTGTGCGTTACTTTTTTTTAGTTTTGTCACTTCTTTTAAGTTTGTGTCACTTTTTCATTTTACACAGTATTTTTTACTTTAAAAAAACCTTTCACATGATTTTTCAAAACATCCTTAATTTTAAGGGTATTTTTTGTAAGTACCCCTTCTCCAATTCTCCAGAAAATCTTGTTTTGTTAAAGTGCCCATATTTTGTTGACGTTTCAAATCCCAAAGGGAAACATCAATTGGGAGTTGGGACCATCATATTTTACCATGTTCATGTTAGGTGTTTTCATTGCATGATACATGAGTCAAATTGGAATATTTTTGTGCAAATATTTTGTTCCAAGACTAGTCGTTTTCCAACTATTTGCCCCTCACAATGCAATTTTTTTTTTTTTTTTTAATATCTACATGATAATTCCTTTACCGCTCAGAAGATAAACTTTGGGATAGTGACGAGTTTAGAAAATATAAAACTTTATTCTCGAAACACCATTTCTACCTACTTTTTAGCAATTCTTGAAATCTCAATTACAAAAAAAAAAAAGGTGCTAGTGTAGATAAGGGCTAGCCGTGAACTCAGGCACGATTCATTTTCTTGACTTATGGTAAAAATCTGTGCTCCTTTTTCTAATGTAAAATTTATATTCTTCAACTAGCAGTAGACTAATAGGTGGTGACCACATATATTATAAACGTGCATGACTATGAGGCATATGCTTTGTATGCATTCACTTCTTGCCACTTGTACGATGAGTTTTGGGACCAATTTTAAGACTATATGATAAAGATAAGTTTTCTTTTTGGAAAATAGAATAGTACAATGCCCTTTTCATAACTTGGATGTTTCTTTTAGATTTTGAATGCAAATGGAGTCGGATTGGATGTGCCCATTAAAATCTAACGCAAAAGCCTATAGATTAACGTTGCACAATTAGAACACGAGAAAAATTGTAGATGATGACAAGACGAGTCATTGTCATGTAGCACAAATGCATTTAATTATGAATAACCATTAAGTTCTCGTTCGCCTTAGGTAATCATGTTTCTCTTAATCTATCGTGTAGAATCCCTACTACAAGTCCACTTACTTCACTATTGAAGTCGACTAGACTACCATATTCATCCTACCTCACTAACCCCCTAGATTTTCGAAAGACCTTAGACTCCGGGCGTGAACTAGGATTACTTCGTGAATTTCAACATTAGCAAAATCAAAAACATGAGCATGGTGGTTGAGGTCCCCCAATAAAAACAAAATAAAGTAGTATATAAAAAAATGAAAAAAAAAAACAAAATTTCTTTATATATATATATTGGAATTGATCTCCTAAGCACCAGTGCTTAGCATAATACCATATGACATGACACACTACAATAGGTGATGTAATCAGTTTTGTAACCAATTATTATCTCCACAATCTATTGTAGTATGTCATGTCATTCGAGTGCTTAGTATAAACTAAGCATCAGTGTTGCTTAGGAGATCAGTCTCGTATAGAATTTTATCTTCCGATAATTAATATTTTTTTGGCCACTCTTTTGTTCATATGAGGGGTCTGAATATCTTAGTTACTGGTAAAGACGGTAAGACCTGTAAAGTGTTAAAACAATTGGTTAAAGAAAGTGGATTGCTTTTAACTATGTTTATGGCTTATGCCTTTCCACCACTGCTTATTCTTATCCCACCTCCCCTTTTCTAACAACTGAATAAGAAATACGTGGAAGGTCTTAAATCTTAGAGTTTCATTTAAAAGACCAACACTATGTTAAGATGAGTAATCTAAATCTTTATTTATTGTTTATTAAATCATTTTTAGTTGCGGTAAGATGAACTTTAGATGGATCGATCTGCTCGTTCGAGTTTTTTGAACTATGATATATTGAGTCTTTAAGTTTTCATTTTAAAAGTTCAACATTGTTAAGATTAATCAAAACCATTATATGTTGTTTATTATTTTTATATTCAGTCGATACAGAATATTGACACTTAGTGGGCTCGTATGAAATGATGAAAAGAAATTTATGCAGCTGACTTCAAATTATGAATGGTAAGAATTTGTTCTCTCGAAATAGGTATCTGATAAGGGATGTAAGGTTTCTTACTAAGAGAGGGGTCGTAGTGGCTCTTCAAACTACAAATGAATCGATTGTTGAATTTATATTAAAACTCACAAATCAAAATCAATGCTCCATATATGCTCCCAAGTAGAAACTTGGTCATGCAAGATCGAAATGATATTGACACCTCCAAATATGTATCTAACCATCTAATCATCGATTACAATGTATTCAAATAACCAAGGAAATGCCATTCTATATTGTACATTGTGTCATTTCAAGAGGTATTTGAAACTCATTTTGACACTTCTTCCACCTGCTAGATCTTGGTAAAAGTCAGAAATTTCAACTTAAAAGCATACCCCCCATGTGCATTCTTGATTACTATGGATTTTTGTCACTTCAATAGATTAACTCACAAGAGTAGTGCAAGTTGTTAACCACCATGGAAGAAAAAGAATCCCATATATATCACATAATTTTGACAAATTATGTGATAAATCAACACTTGATGAGGTCTAAAATTCCATATATATCGTAAAGATGATGTTTTTTTTTTTTTTTTTTAATAATTAGTCATTAAACTTTTATTTTCGTTTCTATTTAAACAATTTGTTTACCTTGACGTGTTAAATTATCCAAAAATTTACACACGGTGTCGATGAGAATAACAATGGGTTTCGGAAGGAGGGTTGCAAGGGAGTTGCGTACTATAATTAATTTTTTTTTAATACATTTTTTTCTCTCTTTTTTAGTTTTTCATTACGTAGAAAAAAGATTAACGATCCCTTTACTTGTATTTTATTTGTAGGATGACAATATATTTTTATACATTCAAAAGTTAGTCAAGGATAAGTTTATAATATTTGATCGAAATTATTTGTGTAATATATATGGTGACATTGCATTTGAGTAAAATCGTTGTGTTTGTTGATGACATTTTGAAATAATCATTAGTGTTCAACCCCTTTTTTCGTGAATGACACAATCTCCTCTAAGAGATTTTATTTTTTACTTGTAGAAATGGGAAATTTGCACAATTGGTTCATCACTTGTTCTCAAGGTAATAAGTTTTTAGATTGTCATGCAGTACTTATGAAAATAAACATTTGTTTGAATGAATGAGTATCGAGGTGGACGTGCAATTTAAAATAAATATGAGAAACTTTTTCTGACATGAAACGATATTTTCGAAACATGGCAACGAAAGACATCATTAGTAAATAATCTCCAAATCGAATAATACTAGTCAAATGAAAAGTTAATCTATAACAGAAAACTATTTCAAAATGGAAAAAAAATAAAAAGTACTAAAAATTCTCTCTCACTTTTATCTTTATACTAGTTGTTGACTCGTGCGTTGCACAAATTTTGTATTTATTGTATTTTTGCTAGTGTAGAAATTATGGATATTTAAAATAAATAAACAAAGCCTAAAGTGGATAAGAAATTCAATATTTGTTAAGTATTTAAACCCAAATGAAATGTCAATGAAACATTAACTGTGTTTGTATGGGTGTGTGAGAGTGAGAGATAGATCAAATAAAGTACAAAAAATTAACAATTTTTTTATAATTTTTTTATTTGTTTATTATTGTTATGCAAATGGTCTGTCGCTTCGAAACGTGATCGACATGTCCAGGTTGCGGGGGTCGAGGGGTAGCGAGGTTCGGGTGCGACGACCCTTAAGGCGGGAATCAACCTGTCCAGTCAGGTCGTGGGGCCCGACGGGGATCGACCTGACCGATCAGGTCGTGGGGTAGAGGGAACATTGCTCTCGAAAGGAATTCTGATTTTCGTGTATGTATGGAATGAAGTTGTGTTTTTTAATGAAATGTTCATTTTTTTGGCAAAAAAATAAGTTTTTTTTTTTCTCTTTGCTATGTTAAAAAAAAATAAAAAACTGCGCTCAGCGGACACGGTGTTGGCATAAACCTATAGCAAAAAGAAAAAAAAAAAAAAGGAAAAAAAAAATCTTAATTGTTAGCACTATTTAAAAAAACAAGTTCCCACCGCAGACACGACATTTCCGCGCAGCGTGGAGAACGTGCGAAGACAAGGACACGATGTCTTCGCGCCGTTTTTCTTTCTTTTTTTCTTTTATTTTAAATAACAATTAAGATGTTTCAATTTATCTTTTGTCTGTTCATGAATTAAATTATATTTCGAAAGGTTGTTTGTGTTTTGTGAACAAACATTTTCTTTTGGCTCTGTCACTGCGCGGAGACATGGATACGGTGGTGCCTTTGCGCCGTTTTTATTTTTATTTTTTTCTCTTTTAAATAACAATGAGGATGTTTCAATTCATCACTTCAACATTTTCCTGCTCATGAATTAAACAATATTTCAAAAGGTTGCTCGTGTTTTGTGAACAAACATTTTCTTTTGGCTTTGTCATTCTAAATATACGAGTTTATAAACGAGAAGAAAGAATAATATAGGGAATAAATACCTAACTATTTAAAGTACCACATCTTTTTATAGCAGGTAAAAAGATTATGTAGAAATGGATATAAGACGTATAAAATTGGAGGATTGGAGGTGTGAAAACTGGAAAAATGAACATTAACTTCTCATTGATTACTGTTGCATTTATCGTACCCAAAACCGATTTTTTTATATAGTAGTGACAAAAATTCAAGTAAAATGTATAATCTCGAAAAAGATTTCTTTTTTGTCAGATAGGATCCAAAATGGACCCAATTGAAAATGAATCATCAAAATTGGATTGGAAAGCGACTGAAACTTCCCTCTATCTGCTCTTTAAAATTTATTTAATCGTGAAAATTCAAAACAAAACAAAAAGAAAAGGCAAAATCTAATTTGAATACCTAAGAAAAAGCCAAACAGATTACATGAAAAGGACCTTATATTTGATTATCAATTTCTTTCATCTTATCTTTGAAATTATAGGGAAAAAAAAACTCGAGGTTGTTCGCCAACTATTCTTTTTACTATTAAAAACTACCATTGAGAGTGACACCATAATAACGATTAACATTTAAGGGGGATGTATTCAATTGTGACTTTTAGAAACTTTTTTAAGTAAATGACCTTTGTGAATTTTGTAGACTTTTAAATAATTTCCATGGATTTGGTAAGAATTAATAAGAGTCTTCCATGAACTTTTGTAAACTTTTAATGACTTATATTTTAAAATAAAATATTAAGCATATATAATGTAATATTTTAAATAATTTCTTATATGTTCAAATAATTCATAACTCGTATAATTGAAAATGCAAAACAATAAATCAGATTTCTCATGTAAAATAATAATAATAAAAAATTCAAGTCACATAAAATGAATTAACAAATAATCAAAATACCAAAAAAAAAAAATTTAATACCTTGAAAATGAGTTAAGAATTGAAGCCGATTTGAAAATCCACAATCTCCCAAAAAATATTTACCTTAACATAAAATAATTGTAAAATTAGTACATGACTAATAACATGTATAATTTTTTGGAAATATTGAATGAAAATACAAATCAGCTGTTTGAATTTCATCAGTTTTTCTTGTCATCAGTTCATCCGTTTGAATTTCATCAATTTCATCTCTTCAATGTTGTAACTCCTTATTCAATGCATTAAAGAGTTGGCTCCTCCTCTATGGGTATAAATAGGAGTGATCTCTCAATTGAAACAACAAAAGAAATACAAGTTTTCCTTCTAGCATCAAATTTTCTTTCCGGGTCTAAGATTTTTATTTTTTATTTTTATTTCTTTGAGAGATAGAGTGAATCACAACTAGTTCGTAGGCGGTTAACGTAGTGCAGCGTGAACCGACAACTGATTGTATTTTGGGAATCGAACACCGATCAAAACCTCTTGCACTCCGGTAAGGCGGCAAATTCGATTTAAGGAAATCGTGCAAACACGGGCCTTCGATTTTGGTTTGATTTACTTTGATCTCCAATATTTGCCCACATAATTATCATACAATAAGATAAAAGAAAAAATTAAATAATAAAGTATCTGTTGCAAGCATTTGACAAATTCATTTTCTCCATAAATGTATCTTGTTTAAATAAAAAAGAAAAGGGAAATACACTAGAGAGAGAGAGAGAGAGAGAGAGAGAGAGAGAGAGCAAATCAATAATTTTGAATTTCTTGGCTTGAAGAACCTTGTTTAGATCAAAAAAGTGAAATGAGAGAGAGAGAGACCGAGACCGGCTCTTGACAAATCTCATGATAGAATGAAAGATTTGTTTTAAGATTTTCTATTCATATTTTCTACCAAAAAGTTTCCAAAAATCTTGCAAATTATAAAGTCCCTAAAAGTCATTATCAATTAAATATCTCATAATTTATAGAGACTTTTAAAATTTTTCAATTGAATACTCTGTGACTTTTAGAGACTTTTTAAAAGCCTTTAAAAGTTTCAATTGAATACGCTCCACTTAATGTATGGTATAAATATAAAATACTCTTCATATTCATAATATCAACGGGTGAGTATTTAGATTTGCACATTTTCAGGGGCGGACGCAGAAGATAACAGTTAGGGGGCACACTCGAACTTGTAAAGAAGTTGGGATAAATTTTACACTTGAAAATTTACGTAAAAAAAAAATCATATCCCATGTAATTTTGCATCTGAAAATTTACACGGGATATGACTTTTTCGGATGTAAAATTTCGAAATTTTTTAATATCATATTCCATAAAAAGTTTCTTAATAAATGATGAAAATTACATTGAGGTGTATCGCAAAAATAGTAAATGTTACTGAAATAATTGAATTTTTTTGAAAAAATGCGAGTTAGACATTTTTCTTTAAAACTCACGTTTAACATATTTTTAACTGTTTTCAATATCTATTTGGACTATTCAATATGCTCATAATGTAGCTATTGAAATAAACTTTGAGATTACATAAGCAATTTGTAGATTTGATTAGCGTACAATCGTCGATGAATTTTTAAAGTTAACATGTTATCGAAATTCAAGTTTATTGTGATTTTACCCCTGTTTAGTGGAAACTAAAATCAAATTTGTAGTAAATTTGGATAAAAGTTAAAACAGTTGTGGATTCTATGAAATATATTATTAAAATTTATTGTTAACTTTGATTTAGATTTCAATCGATACCAAACACGAATTAATATTTTTAAGTATTGTTTGCTTTGGATTATAAAATTTTAAATTTGTATTTAATTAGAAATTTTTGGTTAAAAAAAAAAAAAAAAAACCCCTAAATGGGACATTAAACGGGGCAAGAATCCGCCCCGCCCCATTGCCATCACTACCCTGTGTCCGCGCCTGCACATTTTTACCATATTAAAATTACAATTGAAAGTGACACCACAATATTGAGCAACATTCAACCTATGATGTAAATATAAAAAAATAGCATGGAGACAAAAATTCTTTTTACCATAAAAAATTATGATCGAGAGTCACGCCATAATAAAGATTAATATTTAACTATTGTGCAAATATAAAATATTCTCAAATACTTAAAATTAATGTTTTTGAGTGTTCAGATTAGCATGGAGACAAATATTCATTATACTAAATATAAAATTACGATCGAAAGTGACATAACAATATGAGCAAAATTCAACAGACACTTCTCGACGGGTGAGTATTTAGATTAGTATAGAGACAAATAAAAGCTCTACGGACTCAAACGTACCAAGTGGCATAGACGGGGTGGATAACCCCTTCTTCTTTTTTTTTCATCTTTTTGGTACAATTTCATAGCATTTTAAGTAATTAAATCTTAATCCATCATATTTCATCGAGTTTGGGGTGTGATAGGGTTCTTAAGGATGAACCGGATATTGACAGTTTTAATAAGATTTCATTCTAGGGCCTCGAAATCACTAGCCAATAGGTAAGAATTCATTGGATTTTTTTGGAATTTTTGGCAAGTAAGCGCAAATATGTCATGATTACATAAGTCTATCAATTTTGAGAGAATGTGTGGTTAAAAATAAATTTTAAAGAATGATGCTCAAACAAAGTATGTATCATAACACAAAACTCTATTTTGAACCTTTGACAAGAGGCTGAAAGATCTCCTTTAGCACGCAATTGAAAGCTCTTCGGCGCTTCCCTCAAGTCAAAGAGTGATTTGCGTATTTAGTGGCCATTTGGCATTCGAAGTCCCCGAGAGTTCCATGGCAACAAAGTTCGAAAATAATTGCATAAGCGGGTGTGTTTGAGTCACATTATTTTGGAAAAACGTATTTTGGAATAACAGATTGATGGAGAATGTGTGGTTGAAAAAAAAAAGAAACGTTATTGATGTGATGAAAAATATTATTTTATTGAAGAATGTGTAATTAAAAATGAGTAGAAGAATGATAATGAAATTTTTTGATGTGGATCAAACAGGCGAAAAATAATTTTTTAAGATTTTTATTTACCAGTGCAGCCAAACTCATAGCAATAGGCTGCGATTGATATTGAAATAATGCAGATAATTAATGAGGATTATTTGCATAAAAAATTGGTAATAATAGACTAATAGAGTAATGTTGATTAACTTTTTAAATAATGATTAATGGCACTTAATAAAGGTATAATAATTTGCCATTGTTGCAATAATAGACATATTTAAGATCTTCAGCTGAATTATAGATTATAAACATTTTGACATTTAAACCTACAAAAGAAAAGATTCCAACAATTTATATCTTCATGTGAGTACTATTTTGAAAATTATATTTGAAAAAAAATAGGTGATGATGACGAGTATGTAAAATAACTGACGTGATCATATTGAATAAGGTTAAAATAAAAAATGACTATATATGTTGAAATGATGCTAATTGAAGATAGAATGATAACTTAATATGTATTTGAATATGTTCCAAAATAAACTTACGTTCATAAGAATGATAGAATCACGGGAGAACTAATTAAAAATTCATTTAGAACAATAAGCACGTAAAATATTGACTTGCGAGGTGGGGGTTTTTTTTTTTTTTTTTTTAAAATATTATTTTCAGGGAAAAAATTTCCCCTTGAATCCGACAAATCAAATCGACCCTGGTCAGTTTTTGTCGATTTATTTATCTTGTAGGTTTGACTTGGATTTGAGATTTCACTCCTTTCGAACTGTCCATTCAATATTTGGTTGGATCTCAACTTGATCAGTATTCACCCATAATGTCTCATACGTCTTTATGAGGAAAAAAGTGAAGTTATTCGTCTAAAACTTAATTCCATCAACCAAACCTGAGTTAAAATTCGGATTGTGTTAATAATATGTACTTCCAATTGTATAAATTGAAAGAGGAGATAAATATCAAATTTAACATGGACGAATGTTGCCTAAATTTTATACCATTGCCAGTTCAGGGCATTTGAAACTTTACCTAGTACGAGAAAAAGCCAAAAAAATTCTGCCCACAAAATTCAAGAAATTAATTTTAATCCGAAAATAAGAAAAAAAAAAAAAAAAAAAAAACATTTTCATATTCATGCAGCTTTTTGCTCCAACAGACTTGAAAGTGTCGCTTAGGTAACTAGTCAGTGTACTCAAAAGAGCACCTCACACACACACCCAACCCTCCTAACCTCTATTTATATTTCGACATTTTCACATTCTCATTCAACTTCCTCTTAGTTATTCTCTCTACAATTTCTTTGAAACCCGAACTCAAAAGTAAATATGTTATTCTTCTTTCACTGCTTTCTTATGTTATGATTATATGTTAACATGGAACGGTGTTTCTTGAATGCGCGATAAAAATTCTAAAAACCCTTTTTTATGCAGGAAAATGGCTAGAATTGGAATTGTTTTTGCTGGTTTTCTTGCAATGGTTACATCTGTCCATGGTTATGGAGGGTGGATTAATGCTCATGCCACCTTCTATGGTGGTAGCGATGCCTCTGGAACAATGGGTATGTTTAGTCTTGTTTAAAAGCTACTTTTTTAAAGTTCTTTTTGGGATGTACTTTTCAACTTCAAATTGGATTGTGACTTGGCAGGTGGAGCTTGTGGTTATGGAAATCTGTACAGCCAAGGGTATGGTACTAACACTGCAGCTCTGAGTACAGCTCTGTTCAACAATGGGCTGAGCTGTGGATCATGCTATGAAATGAAGTGTGTGAATGATGGGAAATGGTGCTTGCCAGGATCCATTGTGGTCACAGCCACCAATTTCTGCCCACCAAATAATGCCCTCCCAAATAATGCTGGAGGGTGGTGCAACCCTCCCCTGCACCACTTTGATCTCTCTCAGCCTGTCTTCCAACACATTGCACAGTACAGAGCTGGAATTGTCCCTGTTGCTTACAGAAGGTACGTTTAACCAGTCCCTTTAATATAATATTGAACTGCATAGAGTCTAGTCGTACTTTACAACTTTTTTCGAGCGTGTAAAAAACCTTATAATCTCTTTCGTGATGGTGAGAAACCTAAAATGACAATTAGATGGACGGTTTAAGTGAACCACAATAAATCTGTGCGTTCTTTTGTTTATTATTTATCTTGAATTTATGGAAGCCAACCTATATTGTGGGCCCAACAGAAGGAAAAAAATTCCCTAAAATCCAGAACGGTTAATTTCTGTTTGTGGTCTTATGCTTATAGACAGTTTTTGTCTCTCAAGTTAATACGACCCTCAACATTTCTGCTTATGGTCCCCCGACTTTGTGTATTAATAACATTTACTGCAAAAATTTCTTGTTGGTGCCTTATTTCTTGGGCTATGTAGAATCTTGTTATACTTATTTCCTCAAATGCGTACTTATAGGTATATCTTGAGTTCAAGGGTATAAAAGGTATTCCATGTATGTATCAGATTATCGTGATTTTTAGAGACTAGTTTGGTAGTCCAAGCAAGGTGTTAGAGTTAGTGAAACCGGGTAGTGGCGAGTGGATTAGCTTTCACTTTGAAGATCAACCACTATGAACCTGTGTGTTTACTCGTTTTGTGATGGGGATTACCGGATTAGCGATTGATCCATAGCATATTTTACGTGTAATCACTCTTTTTTTACTGTCCAATTCGAACATATCTCAACTCTTCTTTAGGAGACTTACTGTCTTCACTTGAATTTGCAGGGTGCCCTGCAGGAGAAGGGGTGGCATAAGGTTCACCATAAATGGTCACTCCTACTTCAATTTAGTACTCATAACCAATGTTGGTGGTGCTGGCGATGTACATGCAGTGTCCATCAAAGGGTCGAGGACTGGTTGGCAGTCAATGTCAAGAAACTGGGGACAAAATTGGCAAAGCAACTCTTATCTTAACGGCCAAAGCCTCTCGTTTAAGGTCGTCGCTAGTGATGGCAGAAGTATAGTATCCTATAACGTTGCACCCCCGAGTTGGTCTTTTGGACAGACCTACACTGGAGGGGAATTCAATTGAACAGAGTATTAGAAAGTACTCGGTAGTATTAATGTACTGTTGTGAAAGTGTTATACAATATGTGTTTGGTTTTAACTAATATGGTCACTAGTATTAGTATTGTGACCTGAGAAGGGCATATATGAAAATGCCATTCTTTTTGTTTTCCATTTTACTCTTCTGCTGCAGAAGGCAGAAAGGTGAAGATGGTACCACCAGCCTTCTAATTGAAGAACAGTATTACAAATATTTTTACTTTAAATCGAAATCGGTTCCTACTTCTAGAGGTGGGCGAATTAGCCGCCTAACCGATCCAAACCATCAAACCAAATCGACACAACTTGAAAATCTCAATTTGGGATTGGATTAAAAAAAAAAAAAATTGATTTTCAAGAGAAAAATCCTTTTGAACCCGACAAACCGAATCAATCCAAACCAACTCGGGTCGATTTGAGACAATTTATTCATATGCCAGCTTGATTTTGGATTGGGTATTAGGGCACTCATCCCGACTACTTCAGCTTATTTATATTTACCATTTGTTTCCTCGCTTTTCCCCTTTGATTTTTTTTTTTTTTCATTATACTCTTAGAGGGTGTTTGGTAGAGATTAAAATCGGATTAAAATTGAAAAACTAGTCGTTATTGTTGACTTTTATTAGACGAGTGAGAACCAACAATGATCATATTTTCAATTTTAATCTGATTAGTAGCCCTACCAAACAAGCTGTTAATCTTTATGCGCTCGGCATTCACAAGAATTTCTCTCGTTTATTCATAATGAATGAAATGGAGTGGCGGAAAATAAATTATGATCACATTATTATTAAAGGTACTTGTAGGGTTTGTACTAGTATTTTATTTACTACTGATGACTCTCAATAGTAAATAGGTTTTCTGTGTACCAATAATTTTGCTTCAGTTTTTCTTCTCAAAGCTAAGATGAGCCAACTTGTGAGAGCAATAAAGAAGCTAACCTAGAGTTCTGATTAGTTCCAACTCCTAAATTCTAATAGAAAAATGTAGTGGTTGGAAAACTGAAAATTGTTTGAAGTTTACAAGTAAATGAGGTTGATACGAGTTCGTATGAATCTCTCGACTATTCGATTAGTTATTGAAAACTCAAGTTCGATATGATGTGTTGAAGCGAAAATCCAAAGACATAATCATATAAAATGATTTTCTGATATCACTTCGAACGAAGTGTCGAGTCCACCAAATAATAGAGACGAAACCATAAGGAGGGATCGCATCAAGACTAATACTTCTAGAAATATAATAAATCTCTTTGATTAAGTCAAAGACAAATCTAATTACTTCAACTAAATAAAAGTGATTTTCAGCCAAAATATAAGAATGGAAACGATAACTACCAACAATAAGAATAAGGATATATCGATTTAATTTTTCTTTCTTCGTCTATGTTTTGAGAAAGTGCTACATAGAAAGCACGCATCAGCTAAAAGAACAAAAATATATTGATTTAATGTTTCTTGCTCCATATATGCTATGTGTGAACTTGTTTCACTCTCATGTCATATGGTATAATCTAAGATTAATAACAAAGAAAAGAATATTTATAAATTTAAGATGATTTATTTTTGTGAAAAATATTGAATAATTATCTTAAGAGAGAGAGAGAGAAAAAAAAAAAAAAAAAAAAAAAAAAAAACAATGAGGGGGTATTTATGTAATTTTTAAAATCTACATAAATCTCCCTCAAATTGTTTCAAGAAAATAATAATCCATAATATGTACACCAAAACCTTAAGCTTCCACTTCAGCGATGATCCTTAACCTTAAAATTCCCATTCCATCGAAAACCTATAATCCCGCAAATACGCTAAAACCCCATCTTTCCCTTCCCGCAACAGCCGCCGCTGCCGACTCCGGCCTAAAATTCCGGCAGAAACTTATCTACCTCCAATCCCTCAATGTAAGTCCCACAAAAGCCCTCAATGAAAACCCAAATCTTCGTTCTGCTCCACTCTCCACCCTTTACTCCGTTACACACTGCCTCTCCTCCATGGGCCTGGAAGCAGCTGCCCTCGGCCGCGTCTTGGATATGTACCCCTTGCTCCTCACCTCCGACCCATACTCCGACATTTATCCAATTTTCGATTTCTTATTGAATACGGTTGAAATCCCATTTCCTGAGATACGGAAATCCATAACTCGGTGCCCCAGGCTGCTTGTTTCGAATCCGGAAACTCAATTAAAACCTACGTTTGAGTTCTTGACGCAATTGGGTTTCACGGGCCCGAATAAATTAACCTCCCAAACAACATTGCTGTTGGTTTCGAGTGTTGAGTTTACACTATTACCAAAGATTGAGTATTTAGTGGAATTGGGGTTTGAGTATGACGAAGTTAGGAATATGGTGTTGAGGTCGCCAGGTTTGTTGACATTTAGCGTAGAGAATAACTATAAGCCGAAAGTGGAGTATTTCTTGAATGAAATGAATAGGGATTTGGAGGAAATAAAGAAGTTTCCCCAATACTTCTCGTATAGTTTGGAGCGAAAAATAAAGCCACGCCACCGGATTTTAATGGAGCTTGGGTTTCCGATGCAGTTATCTGATATGTTGAAGGTCAGTGATGGGGAGTTCCGTGCACGGTTGATTGAGATGCAATTGCAGTTGGTGGAGGATAAGCAGTAGTGGTAGTATTATTTTGTAAGTTTCTCTCATACTTCGTTTTGGGATGAATGGTAGATGAATTTCATGTGTGTTAAAGATGTAGATTTTTGGCCTATGGTCAAATGTACATTCTTAGCTGAAATATTAGTTTTTCTTATAAGACAAGTACTGACTGCCGATTGATTATCTATCTTTTTGTTGCAAACTGTGTTAGTACAATGACTTGAGGTGTGAATTCTGCATTTAGAAATTGAGTTTGAATTGTTTACATTAATTATTTCAGCTCTTATCTACATGAGTTAATCATCATAATCTCTGTGTATACTTGTTCATAATACTGATGTAACGAGTAAATAGGAACATCCATAGCAGCTTGACCCCTCCCACAAAGGGGCAACTAGCTGGAGAAAGAACCCCAAAAGCAATAATTGCAGTCTTCCTTCACACAGCTGATTTCGAGAATGGGATGAATGGATGAAAGATTTGAGTTCCATATAGTTTTTCAAAGCTTCCATTGCACTCGTGCCTTTTAGTCCCTTATTCGAAAGTTCTTCCTCGAGTTTTGACAAGAATAAGAGAACATAAGCTGTTCATTTCTCAAGGGTCAAGTGCTCACCATTTTATCTAACATTAACAGTTGAAGAACATATTTAGCATCTAGTATGGATCTTGAAATTCTTCTCTTATTGATAACCTTTCGAATTCTGATGGAGAAAGAAATGATGATTAGGCTCTATATAGCAATGACCTTATCTCTGTCAATTGTGAAGTATTTGTTCAGTGACGTGTATGCCTGAGAAGCTCTAATTCCTTGTCATTTCAAAACAACGTTTTATATAGTTAAAATCGACACTTCCTTTGAGAAGAAATACTTCTTGCCTTGCATGCTTGAGGGAGTAAGGCTCATCCCTTTGGAGACGACAAAAGATAGTGCTCACATTTTTGGTGTTAATTAGTATTCCTGTTTTGGAGCAAGCGAAGTAGTAACAATGTTATAGTTGTTATAGTAGTAACAATGTTATAGTTGCAAATCAATGTGTTATAGACATGCAAATCCATCCTTTGCTACAATGAAAAAAGGGGGAAATGCTGGGTGTATAAGTATAGGGGTAGAGGTTCACACCCTCTAACATGAGACGTCGGATTCACCTCAATAAAAAAAGTAAAAAAATAAAATTATCCACCTTGTGAGTTGTCGGAGAACCCCCACCCTATACACCCAGGATTTCCCTGAAAAAAGTAATAAGTTCCATCAATTCATAACACAAATACACAACAGAAAGGACAATGATTCACTATTTGATAGAAAGTATTAGTTTACTGTTAAAAAGTCAAATTTTGAGCAAAATAATTATTGTAACTTTAGCTAGATTTAAACAAATTAATAAATAAAATAAAATAAAAGTAACAAAAAAAGAGAGAAAAAATCAAGAACAAAAATAAAGAAATAAAAAATAGGAATAATAAAAATTAAAACACACCCAACCCCCTCATCCTAATCCACTCCCACTAGAATGGGTGGGGGAAGGGGGAGAGAAAGATGAAATATTTTTCAATTCTTTTTTTTTTTATGTATATATTTATTTAATTCTTTTGAAGTGAAACTTACTTTTACTATTTGGAAAAAATTAAGGGACTTCATTTGCAATATATTCTAATTTTATGTGTATTGCTTTCTTTTATTTTTGTTTAGAAGGGTAAACGTGTATTTAATAATCAAAATGGATAGAAATACAAGTTTTGCTACATAATGGAAAGTTAAAAGAATGGATTGTGAGATGGAAAGTACATTTGTTATATTTTCTAAAGATCGAAGACAAAAAGTGAAAATTTTCATAATAATAAATAATAACCAGTCCTCTTAAAATTCCCGAAGATGGCAATTCTCTTTCTCCCATTCTTCTCTTCAACAATTTACATCGAAATTTCAAAAGTAAGCTGGACTGATCTTCTAACAATTCTCCTAGAAGATTCATTTTATTCGGAGAAACCCAACAAAGTTAACCATTTTCTCAATCAATGCATTAGCTCTTGTTAACAATCTGTTTGATAAATGACACAGAACAATTTACTGAATTTTGCCTGGATTTCGCGTTCCTAAGCATTTTTCTGGGTTGAAGCATTGTTGATGCGTTCATGGCTATGCATAGTTTTACTTCTGGATTCAAATGCAAGACTCGTGGGGTCTGATTTTTGTAACTTCATTATCACCATAAGTGAGTATACTAATCATTTCTTTCCTCTTTTTATCTTCAAAACTAATATTTTTCTTCGAAGTATGAGTTTAAGGCCAATGTACACCATGGAGTTTCATAATAGAAAACTGGCTCGAACACCTCAAGCATTTAGACGCGATGGTTCAAGGTGGTATCCGAACCTGGTTTCTAGTCCCCACCTCTCATTTATAAAGATATTGCACATATAAGATTAAAAATGTTCAGCGTGCATACGATGGGAAGTTAGCGAAATTAGCACCTCATAACAAGGCACTTCAATACAATATTGGCGTTTAATTTTGGTTGATTAAAGTTGTATGCTTTGTCTAAATTTAGTTATGAAACCACTGATGATTGAAGCAAAAGCTAATACTAGGACGGAGAGTGCGAAAAATCCGGAATAGAAGACTGAGGAAGAAGGTGACACCTTTTTATCATTGCAAGAAAATTCTTTTCTGATGCTTGAAAAAGTTGTTATTTGACATCCTTGGTTAAGTCATTTTTTCAATGATTTAGAGATGCATATTCGATCTGTATTGACGTATCAGAGCCATTGAACTTGACCAGTTTAATGGGACGCCTATAAAACTGAGGCTTTCAGTGTTTTGTTCAGAAAAACAGTTGTATGCTATGCTCGTAGATGATCAAAAATAAGAAGTGCTTGTTTTATGGAAGCACTCTGCAGATATCAATTCGAGATGACTCGACTTGCACTACTGTTGTAAGTATTCTGTTTCAGATCTTTAAGCCATGATTCCATTTCTTGTTCTTTTGCTTCTCAATTTTATGAACTTGTATCTTCTAATTATGGATATTAATAAAATCAATCTTAGGAAGCAGCTCAACGTGTTGGTGAAGTGCTTGTCAAGACTTGCATGGATCTTAACATCAATGAAATTTCTTGTTATGATCGCAATGGTTTTGCTCATGGAGAACGAATGCAGGCTTTTGATATCGCCATTAGTCGTTCGTCATGGATTCTTGCCACGATGGATTTGCACTTGATTTGATGAAAACTTGCTGCAAATGTTGGAGATCCAAAGGTCGCATGGTACTAACACGAAGAGTGAATCTTTTAGTTTCTATACTTGATTTAATTTTTGGGTTGTCGTGTTGTGATCTTGGATGTTCATTTCGTAGCTTCTTCCTTCATCAATGAGCTATCACGTGATCAGCATTGTAGGTATGAATTGGCAAGGAATACTATGATAATGCATAGAATATTTGTATCAACCCAAGCCTGTGCCCAAGTCGATTTCATGTGTGCTGTCTGCTTTGAGAAAGCATTTGTCCATCTTATCCTTCATGGATTCTATTGCATCCCCAAGAGGCTCACCCAGGGGTAAGGTTTGGGTAAGTAAGTATAGTACAACGGCTTAAGCACAGGCCCCTGGTCGTTACTAATAGCACAAATTTTTAACGAGGAAACTCTCTTTTTCTGCACAAAAAATAGAATGTAATAAACCATGGCTATTGTCCAGCAAAGGTCAATTTGATGGCTCTATACAAAGGCACTTTCCTCTACATATGATAAAAATCCCTCATTGCCATCCAAATTGGACAGCATAACAATTCCTAGTAACTATGCATGTTACTGAGTAATATCCTACTAACATAACCTCGTTAATTCTTCTAAAAGCATGGCATTAATCTACTTTTTTTCTTGGTTTGACGTATTCTGAATCTTTAATATATAGTGTTAATCACCACAGCATTCTGCACTCTGTTTCTCTTGAATCTTTTGCCACAGACAGAGCATCTCTCGGGGACCTTGGTAGTGAGCAACAACATAACTGTTCTTGCAACCCTCGTTAAAAATCCGGTCGTCGCTCTTGTACGTGATGTTTAAGCCTTTCTTCTTCATATCTGCAATCCAGATTCCCATAGCAACGTCTTCTAGCTTGAACATCTGCCAGAATGAGTTGTAACACAATCAGAATAACAGTTATAGAGAGAATATTTGCAAATCTGCATTTTACCTTTAGGCGTCCTTTTCTCTGCTTCCTGTAAATTGCCTTTGCTATATCACTTGACACAACATAACCCGGACCATGCGCCCAAGGAGGGTAAGTGTCTTCAGGCCATTCCTTAAAATGATTATTGGATAAACAGGGAGTGAGATTCATCACATGCGTTAAAACACACCATTATAATGAATTTGTGTGATAAAGAAATCGATCAATAGCACCAGTAGTACGTTTACAAACTATAAACATGCCAATTATTTCTAATTTCCCAACCTCCCACTCCAAATATATAGCAGGTCCAGGAAAAAAAAACATGTTATTTTGGTGGGGGAGGGGGTTTTCACACGCTGAGCCCAAAAGAATTCAGGTCAGTCTAGTTGCTCAGATTACTTCGAACTTTGAAAAATTTTCAACTCGAGCGAACCCTAAGTAACCTATCTATTTGATATCCCAGCATGTAGTGTTCAAGTCCCAGAGAAGTTAAAGTTGAGGTAATAATATAGATACTTCATCAAATTCACTTGGTGGCTCAAATACACGACATTTTTTACTCTTGTATCATCATTTTCCTTTTTGTGTCGACCACACTATTTATTGCAATAAGTCTAGTTTTTTGTGCTGTGAACTTCATGTAAATTGTGAATGTGGAAGTTGTATGGGCATCATAATGTAAAAAATTCCTTATAATATTCTCTAATTTTGAAATGCATGACAATTTATTGACGTTTCTCCTGTGATATTCTGATTTTCAACCCTTACTGTGGCTACTAAATTTTTTTATTTTTAATTTTTTAATTTTTTTGCGACTGAGGCAGGGTGTTAAATTTCAATAACTATAGTAATAATTAATGTGACGGATTACCTCAAGACTAATATACCACTTGCTATCCGGATCCCGGTGGGGGTGGGAATCTGAATTGATAAGACCATAGAGCAAACCACGGGTTGTACTGATCCTTTGTAAAGAAAGCAAGACTTCATCAACACGAACAAATGCATCATCATCTGTTTTCATGACATATTTTGAGGAAATGACCTGCGTCTGTGAAGAGATGATGGTAATCAGCTACATGGGAGGAGTACTACATGAGTTATGAACGGAACAGGACTTTACCCCAAAGATACAGATGGCTATGGTTTTCCATGTAATAAGGCTGTAGTAGTCAACGAAAGGCATCAGCTGGATGTCTCCGTATGTCAGTGACTCTTTCCAGAGCTCCTCATTCACCATTTGGTTTTTATGCTACAGGTCACAGATTACATTTCAATTATCTTTACAAACAAATGACTTGTCAAGTTGAATCAACTTTGTAGGAATGATGTAAATTGATTTAGTTTTCACAAAAAAAGTTAAGAAAATAAAATAAAACTCCAAGGAAATGAGTATTCTCATAGTTTTGTCACGAGAATAGCTACAGGCATAATATTATTATTATTTTTTTGTGTAAATGCACAAGAAAGTATGTTTATACACAGCATAGGTTCGTAACATCCCAGTCAAAAATATAATTAGATAAAAAGAAGTCACACTTACCAGACCAACAAAGAAACGAACTGCAACTTGCCCTGACCGGACTGCATCATACTGCATCCATGATCTTCGAACTGCCATTCTACGCTTGAAGTTGTTGGTAGTAGAGAACACGCCAACAAAGAGTTCCAGTGGTCTTTTTGGAGGAAGTGGGGCCGCTTTAAGAGCTTCCAAGTCAATTATATGCTCTAGATCCTCTGATGTTGGTAAGCCACTAGCGACAACGGAAATTAAATTTATATCTCCTGAAATCCTTATTTCACTAACAAGCCATGGCTCCAAAGTCTGTACGCACAGATGATACAAGCAACGTAAATTAACTAATATTGGTAAAGAACATTGGACGAGTATGAGAGAGAGAGTCAGTACTTCACGAAAAGCAAATGAAGTTATGTGCTTTCCATCAACTGCCATTTGTAACCCCTCTGATCCCACTCTGAGTGTAGCAACAAACAGATAATTTTGCTTGAAAGGAAAGGACTTTCTCGATTTCCCATCCTGAACCATAGAAAACTTTGTAGCTCCATTGGACTGTCGGCTAGCTTTGATAGTTCGGTTATCATCTTTACCCACTATCTCATTGCACTGATCCAGCTCATCCACTGACATAAGAGGAAATAGCATCATCCATCACATACAACAAAATATAAACATAAATCTCACTGAAGCAAAAAAGACAACCCTATTCTGTCCAAATTTGTCAAGGACAGGAAGAAGTGAAAGGCATGTACCTTTCTTGTTTTTTGCAGGGTCGGGAGATGGACATCTCTCCTCTTCGCCCCAGTCATGTGCACCTGTCCAGGAGTTTTGAACAATTACAGGATCCTCGGTTATTTTATCACCATGGAGTCTGACATTATAGTGCAAAATGATAGGAGGGTCGGGTTCATCTGGAAGTGGTTCACCAGTCAAGTCAATCCGAAAATTACCAAGAAGACCATTTGGAATGCCAATAAATGTAATTGAAGAACCTTGAGTCAAACCGCAAGGAAGCCGCAACTCAAAGCCATTATCATCAAGTTTAGAGGCATTCATTTTACTAAGAAAATGAGGACATTGTTTCTCTTTTCCTCTCGTCAGTACACTTCCATTAACGTGAAGTTTTTCTTCTTCGAAAGAGGTCATAAGATTGTTCCATGCAACACCAGCTTCCTTAATGGCTTCGAGAGCATTGGGTAACATCTTAGCATGTGTAATCAATTGTTTCAGATGGTTCCATGTGTGCAACGATTTCTGTTCTTCATTCGACAAGTTCCTTTGAGCAAAGAGATCGGAGACTACAGCTTTGGTAGAAATCACTTGGGAAACATTTTCTGGATTGAGAAGTGCAGGTGAAGCACCCTGATTTATCCATTCAAGAGGATTTGTCGTGTTGAAATATGGACTTGTGATGTAACTTTCCTTGATGGGATTTTTAATTGCAAAATACCCAAGAACTAATAACGTTAAGAATGATGTGGCTAGAACACTGCCATACCATTTCTTCATTTCTGTTCATTACTGGTGTGCATCAACACACGCGGACCCAGCTATCATGAAGGTGAACTTGGAAAAACCAGGGCTCATCTGTATGTAATGGTGTCTGCAACGGCAAATGAATGAAGGAAATATGAAAATACAATCGAATATCTTCTAGAGTTGAAAAAACTACTTGGTTTGTCAAAAAAGAAGTGACAAGTCTTGCAATTGCCACCCTGCATTTTTTGCTGTAGCATATGTAGTTAAGACAAAGTTTTGTAATGTAGATCCTCTGGTTATCCATGCAAGGCTTATACTTGGAACTATATTAGTATGTTAAAACTGAGTTAGTTTCAGTTATCCTAGAACAAAATTTAGAGCTTTTTCCTCCCAAATTGCAACAAACAAAACAAAAAGAAACAGGAAAAGAATGTAAGAAAACGGTGAAAGTAAAAATGGAAACACCAATAAACTTGTTCTTTTTTCGTCCTATTAGAATCTCATAAGCTTCATTAAACATCCATTTCTGAATTGCCAAAAAAAGGCAATTTCATTTTCTCTAAAAGGTCAAAGCAGAATCATTCTACAACTTCATTCTACTATACTCCTATTTACTAAAAATATGCCTATTTGCGCATATAATGACATCTTTTACACAACCCAAACCAAACTACATGTTATATGGGTAAATGGGTGAGGTTTTTCTTAGAAGAAGTTTGGTAAAAGTCAAGATGGAAAAATAGCTTCTTCCTTTTTCATCAAAATAGCTTTCTTCTAACATTTATTTTATTTTTATTAAAACCAGTATGACAGGCAAACTGTTGGATTAACTAGACCTACTAGCTCTACTAAATAAATGCAGTAACTATCCCTAATGAAATATTTTTTATTTGAAGCAAAATCTTCTTACTAGTTCGTTGGTGAGACTTCCCTGATTTCTGAAAAATTGAGTAAAAACAGAGTTCAGATTGCGTCCCGAATTTCACTTAAATCAGATCAAATCATCTCAAAATTCAATTTTTCCAACTCATCAAACAGTGACTAACCAGAAATTCTCATTCAGAGCAAAGAATTTTCTCCTCTCAAAATTTAAGCCTCCATTTCACTACTATTCAACTACTGTAACACACGCATACTGCACAGATCTAAATGCATTACACAACGGATCAAGCAGAAACAGAAAAAAAATTAGTGATTCGAACTCGTAACGATGCTAGAAGCGAGACTAACTAAAAAATACAATACAAATAAAAATTAGGCACACCTTGCAGTATTACATCTGAAGCTTGAATTTGGAGAGAGAGAGAGAGGAATTCGAAGTGGAACAAAAAACGGTAGAATTCAAGTCTACGCCAAGTGGTAGAATACTATTTGGGTCGTTAATTGAAATCATTAATATCTGAGGGAGGTTGTACAAATGTGTCGGTTCTGAACACTATTCCACGTCAAAAGAAATAAATTTGACCAAAGTAGCAGGAAAGCGCGTGCTTTTCGCCGGTATTTTTGACGAAACTTAGCCCCTGAAACCCATTTTCCCATTTCGAGAAATAGAAATTTTAAAATAGTGATTGATGCGAGAATGTGTGGTGGAAAAGTGATGAATTTTTTTTGATTTGTATGTAATATTATTTTATTTGAAGAATGTGCGGTTGAAATGAAGAATGAGAATGAGAATGAGAAAGAGAAATTAATGGATGTCAAACATGGACTTATAAGCCCTAGCTTGATTTGGATTTGAATAAAAATTAGATTTTTTCCCATAATTTTTTAATAAAAATTGTGAATTACATAAATTTCTTATTTGGTCAAAATTAAAATTTAATAAAAATTTTAAAATTCAAAGTCTTAACAATTAATTTTAATAGCATATGAGATCCATAATTTTTCAACCACATATTTTATCTTCTTTTTTTTTTTATCAAAATTTCTTAAAAATTTGATGTTGATCAACACCAACCGGAGGCAAAATGTGTGTTTGGAAATAAATTTACGAAATAATGAATTTTAAGAAATGAGAATAGGGACTTCAAATATTTGTAAGTTAATTTCACAATGATCATTGAAGTTCATGAAATCTCAAATTGGTTATTAAAGTTTTTTTTTTCTTTTTTTCACACCACTATGGTAAATAATATTACATAATTAATCATTCCTTCAAGACGTGCTTGGGAGTTTCGGGATAGTGTTTATGAGCATTTTTTGAAGCACCGATTTTAGTAACAGTTCTTAAAACACCCCAACTCATGTTTAGGAGTTCATTATCCAGAAAGATGTTTTGATAAATAAAATTACATATATACCCATGTTATGTACATTAATTGCAAAAATCATTACTTCTTTTTATACATTAACTACTAATAGCGGACCTCTCCTTAGATTTGAAAGAGTTCGGAAGGAATGACGTATAAGATATTTTTTTTGGTAGGTTTGGTAATGATTATTTTATAAAGGGTAGACTTGGAAGAGAATTTTAGAAACAGTCAATCCCGCTGATTTGGTGGGTTGAGAGAAACGCTCAAAATTGCACTACATAGGTTTTGGTGGGGGCCGTCACTTGTCAATTCAATGAAAAATTTAGTAAAATTTTTTGTACACGTATCATAATCCTTACAAATTTTAGTCGAAAAAAATCTAATTGACCAAATAAACCCAAATCGCTTCTTTCTGCTGAAAAAAAAAAAAAAAAAAAAAAAAATGGAGTGATCTATTGTGTCACATTATTTAACTTTAATGATTATTTTAAAATTTCGCTTGAACTTCATTGACCATTAGTTAAATTAACTCGTTTTTGTTACTGAAAGTTTCTGCGAAAGTTAAAATTAAGCAAATTATTTATTTCCACACTAAATTAAAAGTCACTTTTTTTTTTTTTTAAGGTGACTTTGTTTTATTTGAAAGTAATATAAAATATGTTTAGAAATAACAAGTTATCAATACACTGTTACATGAATAATTTAGTCCCACTTTTCTCAAATGTCACTTTCTCTAATGAGAGTTATATAGGTGCAAAGGTGGTCGATCCGGACATCTCAATAGGCAACTCGGCCACGTGTCATATAAAAGGATAGTTATATTCACAAAATATATAACATTTTAGTTATATTCAAGGTTTTTAGTTTTTATTCTTTTTCACATTTATATCTATAACTCCTTTTATTATTTTCTTATCTTGAACCTTTCATTAACTAGCAAATTTTGTTCTTAATTACAATTTTTGTTCCAAAGTATGGTTATCGTTCTTTAAAACGAGGGACGATAATTTAATCTTAATTTTATAATTTGCTTATTTAAAGATACGAGATATAAATAAGTCTTTTTACTTCATCGTAACGAAATTTTTGAATAGAATCTTCATCAAGACAGCTTTATATTAATTTGAGAATAAAAAGGCAATTAAAAAGTTGGGGACATAAATTATAAATAAGAAAAAAAATTAAAAACCTTTTAAGACACTTAAAATGTGGTGTCAACTTTCCTACCTTGGATCAGGTTTTGAGTTCAATTGGAAATTATAGTTGACATGAACAGTCTCGAATCATTCTAGTGGACCCAAAACGTAACGTGCGCTGATCGTGAATGTTGGTTATTAAACAGTTGACATATCACCAAGATGTCGAACCACCACCAAGTGACATTTCACAGATTATTAAACAGTTGACATATTCTAGTATAATTTTTGTACTTTTTCCTCTTACGTTTATTTATATACGTGTGTCTTCATTCAGATATTTTTTCTAATTGTTACTTAAACGATGTATAGATTGTATTCTGTTGAAATTATTGGTCTGTCAATTTTATAAGTTGTAACAACTAAATTGTGAGTATAACAGAATATTCATCACAACAGTGCTAGCTCTATCTATTCTCTCTTCCATCAGGACATATCTTTGTTTTAAAATGATTTTCTTTTAGTTCCATAGTGTTAGGTATTCATTACATGGACTATTTGTAAATCTTTTTCTACAATGAATATGTTTTAGCCTATCATAGCATTTCAATATGAAGCACAAAAAAATTATCAAACAATATATCATATGTAAATTTACTTTGTTAAATAAAGTTCATTTTCCTAACTTCATTTAATGCATATGCAACACTAACATAACCTTAAAAAAAAAATAGAATTCGTGCATTGAACGGGTCAAAACTATTATATATATATAAAGTTTTGAGAAAAAGTCAAACAAGAGCTTAAATGTCCAACTGAACTAATTTTGTCTGACATTGAATAATTTGATGGGAAAATTGAAGCAACGATTCCGAATCTTTGGGTTTTTAACAGACTTTATCCTAATCTTCAGTTTGTGCCAGCGAAGGTCCCAAACCTTTGAAAAATTAGCAGCTGAAGTCCAACTTGACGGAAAACGTGAATTCCACCGTCAGTGGATCTAAAAAATGCAAAACTTGGATATTTTGACCATATTAAGCAAGGTATTTTCGTCAATCAAATATTAATAATTAAAATATTTAAAATAAAATTCAAAAAAGAAAAACCTGCCACACACCAACCCCCCCAAATCCTTCACTCACACCGCCCCACTCCGCCCCACAAAACTCGAACTACCTCAAGCCACTTCCTGTGTCTTTTCTCGTTCTCTCCCATTCGCCATTACAATGAAGAGTCGTCTTCTTCCTCCAAACCCTAAACCCACCCAACGGCAACTAATACCTTCATTGGGAATTTTTGAATTTTTTCATGCCTTTTAACCCATTTTTGCACTCCCATCACTGCTAATTCAAATGTTTGTTCAATGTCAATTTCAAATAAAGGTTCAATTCTTGGTTCTTTTACAAGCTCGCCAATTCAATCCATTCAAAGCCCTAAAATCCTTTCTTTCTTGACGCTACCCACATATTTTCATCCAAAACTTGTTCCACAAATCGGGTTTGATTGAAAGCAATTCTTCTTTCTCTTCGCATAGTATTTTACCCGCTTCTACAAATTTATGGCACAAAAATTTAGTAAAATTGGGGGATGTTAAACTGATCTTAAAGGGATATGGAAATAGTAAACAATGTTAATGGTGGTTGGCCCAATTGTAAGCATGACGGAGACGGTGGTTCGATGGTTGCAAGAACTTTGCAAATTTTAACATTTTTTCTCCTTGTGAAACCAATTGCACCGCCATAGCCACTTTCTTCAAATCTACATGTAATTAAATCATCCTTTCTTTGTGTGTGCTGTGTAAATTAAAATGTGATTAGCTTTCTTGTGTGAATTTTAAAAGGTGGGGTGTGTTGAAGAAGATGAATGATTTGGGGGTGGGGGTTGGTGTGTGGTAGTTTTTTTTTAAAATTTTTTAATTATTAATATTTGATTGACGAAAATACCCTTGCTTAATATGATCAAAATATCCAATCTTTGCATTTTCCAGGTTAACTGACGGTGGAATTCACGTTTTTCGTCAAGTTGGACTTCAGCTGCTAATTTTTCAAAGGTTTGGGACCTTTTCTGGTATAAACTGAAAGTTAGGGTAAAGTCTGTTAAAAGTTCAAAGGTTAGGGAACCGCTGCCGCAATTTCCCCTAATTTGATTGAAGTTGACTTCGACAAATTGATCTGGACTTGGATATATATATAAAGTTTTGAGAAAAAGTCAAACAAGAGCTTAAATGCCCAACTAATTTTGTCTGACATTGAATAATTTGATTGAAGTTGACTTCGGTAAATTGATCTGGACTTGGACGTCACAATTGTTCATCTTCCTTTGTTTTGTTGGTGATTTTCTGTACATCTTCAACCGAACTTCGTGACCAAAACTTGTGTTGAGGCTGCGAGGACCAATGGGATTAAACGACGCCGATCCTATTTGAACTCATCTCTCTCTATTTAGATCAAGTTTTTAGCTCAATATTGTTCTTCTTCCTTGTGCTTTGCTGGTGATCTTCAGTGTATTTTCTGTACACCTTTGATCGAGCTGCGCGACCAAACCATATATTCTCCTTTTCATTTCTGCAGAGTGGGCTTGTTTTGTGTGTTAATCCGCTGCAAAACCTCTCCTTTTCATTTCTACTGATCCTCTTCACGTGTTTGTTTAGATAATATGAATAGATACTTCGACAACTGGGAGAGGCTGGTTACAGCCACCCTACGGAGAGAGGAGCTACGGGAACTTGCTCGTGCACACTCCAGGGACCCCAGCCTCACCTCTATTTCATCAGATTTCAGTTTCACCTCTACACTTCATGATCAATTTCGGGATCCTCAAGGTACATCTCGTATACTTTTTGTGATAATGAAGAAATTAGAACGTCATGACGATTAAATGGTGATACTTCTATGCTAATTTTTATTTTTCCTTTTTTCACTACCAAATTAGTCATTTTAAATATTGTGTTTATGGACATTGGATTCTTTGGGGTCCTATCTTTTCTGTGAGATTATTTTGCACTTGCAAATATGTACATGTAGAGAAACTTGTTTTATGGTTGTGCGCGTGAACCTCATAAGTTTATGTTCATGTTGCTATGATTCATTTGCATAATTTCTCAGCAAATCCAACATTGCTTCAGCTCCTTTCAGCTCAAGCATCCCCCTTCCTACTCCAAGACCGAGACCTGAAGATAGTATATTGCAGTCGCTCGATGCTCGGCCCGTTTCTTTCAATGAATTAAAATATGCAACCAGAAACTTTCATCCTGGCAACATTTTAGGGGAAGGACGATTTGGTCCTATCTTTAAAGGAACGATCAAGACGCTCACTTCAGGATCTGGAATGGCTGTTGCTGTCATGAAGTGTAATGGTATGCCAGGGTTCAAGGAATGGTTGGTAGGTTCTTCTATGCCATTACTGCGAGTCTTATGGCTTAGTTATGCATAACTTCTTCGTAAACTCTTTTAGTAACCACCCAATATTCCGCAGAAGGATATGAATTATCTGTCACGACTTCATCATCCAAACGTGATTGAACTTCTTGCTTACTGTGAGGAGGGTGACAACTTGCTTTTGGTATATGAGTCCGCATCGGAAGGAAGCCCGTTTAACCATTTGTTCAGAGGTAGGTTGTACTTAAATAATGTGTAGTTAGATGGTATGGCTGCTTAATATTTCTGTATATTTATGAACAATCCTTAGATATCTTTATCCATTGTCATATTAGTTATTTTACAATCCATGAATCATTACCTTAACGTACTTGCAGTATATCCTTTTTTGGCTTCTTCTCAAATTGTTTGCATAAGTTTTCACTTCTCCTTGAACATCCCTTTCCTCTTCTGACCTTTTTTTTTTCCCTTTTGTTTGTAGTGTAATATACGCCTCGTTGGGTATTCATTGGAAGATGTGTTATTGTGTAATGTGTTTTTATTGAAAAAGTCGATGTAATTTGTAAAACTAGCGAGGGCTAAAATTGTAATTTTGTAGTGTGTTTTAGCTAGACTTGCCTTAAATCATGTAAGATATCAGTATAAGAAAATCTTTGAAAGAAAGAAAACGTGTAGTTCATCTCCTTAATCTCGTTCATCTTTGTTTTCCCTGTTTTTACTCCATTTCTGTTGCTGGTATTCTGCTGTTAGGATTTTCCCTGTTTTCATGTACCTGTAACTGTATTACACTAGTCTCATACGAGTGAAATATGTGCAAGTATAAATTTGCCTAGTTTCATACGCGTGAAACTAATGCTGTAATACTCGAAGTTGCAGTCTCAACCAAAATATATTTGGTATCAGAGCATTCTAGGTTTTATTCGTGCATTTGCGGTTGAGATTTGGTATCACATTCTATTCTTTTGAGTTATAATTCCATCCAATTGTCTCCTAGCAATTTTCAAAGTATCTTCTTGTGTTCCAAATCAACTATTGAATATTTGTAATTTGGTCCTTCAACTTTGGACTTTGCCATTTTTCTTCTTTCTTTTTTCCAATTCCTCGTTTAACCATTGAATTTTACATATATAACATAAAATACAACAGTTTGGGCTATATTTTGTCAAAAGAATTACCAAATATCTATATTTTAGGCCCCCCCAATAAGTGTATAAAATACAAGTATCATATGGTATGTTTGGAGTTTGTATAAATAGCTAGACTTGCCTTAAATCATGTAAGATATGTTCATCTCTTTAATCTCATTCATCTCTGTTTCCCCAATTTTTATTTTGTTTCTGTTTTTGTTGCTGTAGTAGTGGCAATGGGCCAAGCCAAGTCGACTCGGCCCTTACCCGCGCGAGTTGAGCTCGTGGCTCGTGGACAACGAGCGAGCTCGACTCATGAGCCCTCGGCGAGCCGAACTGAGCTAAAGCTTGTTGGCTCGTGCAAATTTTTTTTTTTATATAAGCCTTTTTGGAAAAAAAAAAAAACCCGATTTTGGGCGAGCCCACGAGCCGCTTGTAAAAAAACGAGTTGAGCCTGCTCGGCTTGTGCTTGGGCTCGTCTGTGTTGTTGGCAGTCTATTGTTGGGATTTTTCCTGTTTTCCTATAGCAATAACTGTATTTCATTAGTTTCGTACGAGTGAAATATGTGCAAGTATAAATTTTGCCTAGTTTCATACGCGCAAAGCCAACACTGTAATACTCGAAGCTGCAGTCTCAGCCAATAAGATTTACAGACTAGAGCATTGCATCAGTTGATTGATTGGAAATGTTAACGTTTGCTTCATCTGCTATATGGCCTTACTGCGTCTGAATTGTACTTGTGTCATATGTGATTGAGTTTATTGCAGGTTTTCCGAAACCTAAATGGTTCATGTTTTTCATGTTGATCTACATAAATATGCTGAACAACATTAACGATGTATTATCTATTGAATCTACAAGGTCAATAGGATCTTGTACCTATTCTCCCGAAACTTTGAAACTGATCTCAAAACAATGGGTAACAATTGGGATTGATTTTCTTTCACAGGACTGCGTAGGCATCCTTCTTGGGATACAAGAATAAAGGTGGCCATTGGTGCTGCAAGGGGTCTTTCTTTCTTGCACGATGAAAACAAAGTCATACATAAAAACTTTAGTTCTTCTAACATTCTTTTAGATAAGGTGGGTTCATCAGATCTTGTTATTTTGTCTTATTGCATTGACTTTTACCAAGATATTTTTACGCAGAAAAAGTAAGAGTCATGTCATGTTACATTATGGGTCAGGAATTTAATGTGAAGCTGTCCAACTTTGGTTATGCTGAAGAGGCGAGAAATAGTTATGAGACTCCAATGGGCGAAATTTATTGTCCATATGAGTATATTGGCTATGCTTCACCAGAATACAGAGATTCAGGTTTAGCAATTTGAGATACTTCTTTTCGATTCTTTCTTCAGTAGAAAAATCATATTATTATTAATGTAGCCATACCAAAATCTCTTTTGATGAATAGGCTATTGGTCAGAAAAATGTGAAGTATATGCCTTTGGTGTCGTTTTACTGGAATTACTATGTGGGCGCCAGGCTATTCATGAAAACCGAAGTCTGGTTGATTGGGTGAAACCATATTTGTCTAACAAGAAAGGAGTGCACGCAGTTATAGACCCAAAATTGGAGATTAAATACTTGCGTAAAGGAGTTCTTGGTTTTGCAAACCTTGCTGATCAATGTGTGAGCAAAAATCCCCAAAACAGGCCGTGCATGACAAATGTTTTAGCAGAACTTGAACGACTCAAATATCTGTCCTAAATGTAAAATTCTTCGAACTCCAGTTTGTGCGTCAATAAACGAGAAAAATCCTAGTATAACAACTTTAACGTCTCTATTCTCATTGGATTAATCTTTGTAAAATATAACACCGTCTAAGACCTTACTCTCGAAAACACAAGTCGAATAACATATTGTTGTGTAAGGTTTACCTGAACTCTAAAGGATTTGGAGAAGGTCTCTTTGAGCTTCGAGGTCGAGGACAGTTTTGAAGTAGCCATGTTGGTCTAGCACAGATTCTGAACATATGCTGTGCTTTTCAAAATTGTTTGACCAAAACGACGAGCCACTGTTGCTCGAATAGGCAAGCGTAGGCCAACTTTGTTGCATTTGACTAATCAAATCCGAGACCTTGAATAATGATGCACATTATCGATCCCAAATTTATTGAGTCGTACCTTACTATTTTGATCCACATCAAATTTCAATATTGTACTCATTAAATTCATTTAGGGTCCGTCTGATTGCATGGTGAAAAATTGGTGGAAATAAAATATTATACAGGGAAAACAATTTCCCAGAAATTGTTTTACTGGAAATTGTAATTAATTGTGTTTGATTGGTATAATTTTCTATGAAAAATGTTGAAATTTTGGAGTCCGTTTGGCTTCGTTTTTTTTTTATTATTATTATCAAAATTGTCCATTAAATTGATAATGTTTTCTACTATTAGGTCTATAATTTGTTCCAATTGTCAAGAATAAAAAAATAAAAAATAAAAAAAAATTGAAAAAGAAATAATCATATCGAATATCATTCGTTTGGCTTTGTTTTGTATGAAAATTATCAATAAAAGTGAAAATCATTTTTACCACCGTGTCTAGGATTTCTTCCAATTGCCAAAAAAAAAAAAAAAAAAAACCTGAAAAATATTTTCCCACCAAAACATCAAAAATTTATTTTCCTCAAAAAGGTGGAAAATTTAGAAAATTTGAAAATATTTTTTCCCGGGAAAATTTCGCTAATTAAACACCACAAAAGTTGAAAAATGAAAAATATCCACGGAAAATCCGGCCTATCAAACGAAGCCTTATTTATTCTTGTAAAAACATAAATAAATAAATCATATTCAAACCCTAAACCTACGCGAAGGAAACTAGGAACATGAATAAAATTAAATTTAAAGATCCAAACCTAATTTTTACTAAAATTGAATAATGTTGCGGAGAATCAGAGAAAGAAACAACCGGAGAGAAGAAAATGGAACTAATCCCAGAAAGCTGAAGTGCAATTACTGATTTTTATTTTTCAATTTGGAGCCCTTTTAGATTATTTGTAATAGTGCTCGGAAATGATTTTCAATTTGGAGCATGTTGACATACAAAAATGAGGCCCAATTGAAATGGTCCAAAGAATGAAGCTCGGTTAGGAGATTTGAAGGATAAATCCAAATGAGACAATGTAAAATCCAAGATGAAGTTATGCAACGAAGGCCCATCATCTCTCAAGCTTGCTTGACGCCCCAAGACGAAGTTATATAGCGGAAGCCCATCATCGCTCAAGCCAGTTCGCGCCCAAGATCTGGGCGAATACAATATCATTATCACCCAAGCCTGCGATATGCCCAAGAGCTGGGCGAGTGTAATGTCTTGTGGATCATTTAAAAGCAACGGTTCTTGAAGCAGTTAATGGGCGATCTTATCACATTCCACGATCCAAGAATCTTAGTTGCAAGCAGTTAAGTAATGGGAGTAATGACATCAGTTAAAGACGACAGTTTATTGACAAGTCAGCCATTATGGAGAAAGTGGGTAGTTGCAAGGCGACGAGCAGTTGTCAAACGACTCCACAACAAAAACAGCCAAAGGAGTATAAAAGAGAAGAGAAAACATAGAAGCAAGGATCCCTGATCAAATGACTATCGAACAGAGAATATGTAATTTCGTTTCTTCTCGTTAAACTTTCAATTGTTCAGTGTGCTTGTGCCCCTTGGAGGCATTTCACTTCTTGTAAATTGTGATCTTCATAAATAAAACACTCCTCATTGGGACTTTGTCTCTAGAGGTTTGTTCCTTACACAATTGTCTGAATCTTTTAATTGTTAGCAAGACACAAATTTCCGCGCGAAACAATTTGGCACATCCAGCAGAACGTTTGGTGTTTGAAGTCTGAAGATACGAAGAGTAAAGCAATATGCCTCATAAAAACTCTGATAAGGAGCTAGCAAGTCAAGGAATAGTCTAGTCTATAATCGAACGATATGAGGAGCAACAAAATACTACACGAACAGAGGAACATAACCAAAGTCATTACGAGCCAATGACAGAGTTGAGTCCTCGAACCATGCGTGCATTGTTCGGTGAACTCACACAAGATGTCGTTGAAAAGGTAAATTTACAAAATGTTCACAATATGGAAAGATTTATTCAAAATGGGAATGTACACTATGACAACATGGTCAAACAACTAAACACTTTGAATGAAATCATGAATAAGTTAGTGGGCCAAATTTGTCAACCAGTTATGCCAAGTATAGGGAATCACTTTCAATTCAGGATGATTGTGGGACATAATTCCCCAGTCCTAAGTCCGAATCAAGTAACAGAACCACCATTTGGGCCATCTACTTCAAACTAGAGAAGTAATTGAATGGCAAACTTGAATAGTGGTAGTAGAGTATCAAACCTAAGGGGTAACCCAAATGCAAGAGACAACATTCAAACTAATGGACAGAATATCCCACAAATTAATGATGGCGGAAATACCCAGTCTCACGGTAATAATGGTTTGAATAACAGTGCTTTTGCCACAAACCAAGTACCAAATGTTAGACCTCAAGTAATCCCACCAATAAATCAACCTATAGGAGTTCCATATTATCCAAACATTGTGTTAAGGAATCAAATTACGGAGATAGTACATGATCAAATGGCTTTTGGGATGCATCCTTTATTTAGGCCGACTTACACAAAGTCATATCCTGATTGGATAAATCAAGCATATCCCTGGCCTAGAGGGTACAAAGTACCAGAGTTTTCATTGTTTACCAGTCTTGGAGAAGTGTCAACCCTAGAACATATAGGGCGATTCACACTGCAATGTGATGAAGTAACTGATTATCACAAAATGAGACTGTTCTCTACTTCATTAACAGGGGTAGCCTTCTCATGGTTCATTAATTTGCAGCAAATTCTGTCCAAACATGGTAACAACTGAAACAATTGTTTCATGCTCAGTTTTACAAAACTGCATATGAAGTTACTTTGGCCGATTTGACGAATTTACGTCAATTGCCAAACGAAATGGGAAGAAAGTTTCCTTCAGAGGTTTAAGATAGCTAGGAGCAAATGTTTTGTGCCTCTGCCTGAAAAAGTGTTCGTTAAAATCGCTTAAAGTTGTTTGAGTCTCGATTCAAAAAGAAATTCCCCAGGACATAAAGTTTCCTGACCTTTTTCAATTGAGTACAACGTGGTTAGATATGAAGCGTCTAGTAAGAGAAGAGGAACAAATGAAAAATCTTAGCAAGGGCTTACTATATAGAAACCCAAATTTCAACATCATGCTGTTGATGACAAATATTATGACCAGACGGAGATCTGCTGAGTCTAATTGTGTTAAGAAAGAGATGCATATGCTTGCCCTATAATAGCCAAATTTAAAATGTCGTGCAAGAATGAGCATATAAAAGATGAAAACAAAAGGCTAGGATATTCTCATTTGACGTGACCAAAAGTTACCTTATATTTGACCAAACTGTATAATGATGGAACAGATAAAGTTGAGCGACAAGCATAAGTTACCAGACCCTGAACAAATTAGGGTAAAAAATAATTGTAAATGACACAATACATGGTCACAAATGACTAATAATTGTCTGGTTTTTCGTAATGTGTTGCAGGATGCCATTGAGTCAAGGCGAATCACTTTTGAAGCTAATAAAAAATGGTAGTGGATGAAAATCCTTCCCACAGCCACTTGGGGTGATTATAGAAGACATCTGTTTTTGAAAAAATAACTGCCCACAATTCCAAGTTTGGTAGTAGATGATGGAGAAGAAGATCCCGAGTCATATCCTAGTGTCTTTGAACATATCAAATGAACTAAATCTAGAAAATACTAAGGCTTCTTGTGTGCTAGATGTAGAGGAGAAGTGAATGAAAGCCTGGGAACATGGTGACATGCATCATCGTCCTAAACAGTGTCAAGTTTCCAACTCGGTGGAGGACAGAGTATGCCATTCTATGGGAAACTACCTTTTGAGAGGCAGTTTAGACTGATAAACTATGGGAAAACATTCAGACCTCGCCAGCCGAATGTATGACATTTCGTTCCAGTATAATGCAGGAAGAGTTGTACCCTTTAACGAAATGACCAGAACCCAACAAAGACATTTCCAACGGAATTATGGATGAATGATGAGGTAACAACATGGATCGTCACGTCCTAAGGTGCCTAAACTGCTTAAGGTGGCTAACCAAAATATCCTCAAAGATGATAAAGAGGCTAGTATGGGTGAGTTAATGGAAGAATTGTCAAAGAGTTCTTCTGGTAGATCAAAATTTGAGCGTTGAAAGAATGATAAAAAATAAAGAGAAATCCAACCCTCACTATTCAATTTGGTACGCTACCTCTTGTTATGGCTAGTAATTATTTACTAGCCAATGAATTCAGAAGTAAGGAAAACAAAGAGGAGGAAAATGAAGATAATGAGAAATAAGCCTGTGTGCTGAAATGTGAAGAAGGTCAAACATCTCAGGAGGTATATGGTGAAGAAGAGGGTGACGGCATGAATAACATCGAAGAGGAAATTGACTTAGAAGAAGAGAGGAAAAGAAGAGTGTAACACAACACTTTATTGAAGCAACTGTATCAGGAAGGTGTCCGCGAGGTAGATTTGTTGGGCGAATCATCTGGGCGTCCTTTTGACTTCTATGTGTTATATGGGACACCTAAGAGAAAGGTGAGGGTGCATCGCGCTAAGAAATATGGGTCACCTCCAAAAATATCACCTCTCCCTACAGGTTGGATAATCGAAGAAGAAGCACTGGAAGAAAGTAAGGAGGAAGTCCAAGAAGCAGAAACCCAATGTGAAATATTGCATGTGGACTTGTCCAAGGAGACAATCCAACGGAAGATAAACATGAGGTGAAAATTGATGCAGTTGAAAAGGTCATCTTTAGGAGACTAACTATGAAATTAACCAAACATTTGAGGCTGTTGTACATGAATGCCTTAGTTAATGGTATACCTATGGCAAAAGTGCTCATCGACAATGGAGCAGCTATCATCCCGTCCAGAATGATGAGAAAATTCGCAAAAGCAGACAATGACATGATCCCAACAGAAGTTATTCTTACGAGTTTCAATGGGGGAGCCACTTCAGCTAAATGAGTAATGTCGCTGGACATAACGGTAGGGACAACCACTAGGACTTCATGTTCTTCTTTGTGTATATACGTGTTCATCCCCATTTACATTATAGTTGATGCTCGAAGAGATTGGATCCACGGGAGTCATTGCAATGACAAAGGTAAAGCCGAAGTAGTGCAAGCGGACCATAGACCGAGGCAAGTTTGGTGGAAACGTTCATGTACGAAGGAAAATTATGGACCTGTGGGGGAAGAAACTCAAATTGTCACACAGAGCGAATAACCATTTTTAGTAGACGCACTTACTAAAATCTTCAATCAAATGAAGCCAAACATAGTGGCCCTTAAGGAGCCATGCATGATTTAATATTTTTTATTCGAGAATTGCACCATTAATTCGTGTCATATTAATTACTCTCACATACTCACCCATTGTCCCCCCCCCAACAAGTTAGAATGTGTCGTTGATTGGCGAACGATGAAGTGCAGTCGTGGTGCTAGGATTTATGGAACTCAATAAAAATAATTCGATGTAACAAGACATATTTTTTTATTCAGAAAAGTTTTTTAGTTTTAACTCGTAAGGATTTTCATTTGCAAATTTAAAACATGTTTTTATTTGAGTTAAAAATTTACAACTTCATTATGCGTTATGAGTAGAATTAACATTTAATTATTAATCCAATAAATGCGACATGCATGACTTTTTAGTATTTATTTGATTATGATTTTTTTTATCAATTAAAATTGTGCCCGTCAATGTCATATATTTTCCATTGTTTAAAGCTTTAAAGTTTTGGCAGTGATTTGAAAATTAAATTTGGGGTCGTTACACTAAGGTTCCATTTGATTTAACTAAAATTGATTTGTTAATAAATCGTGATAAAAAGAGATGAAATGTATATTTTAAAAGTCGATAAAATTGTAAGTCTCATTAGATATGTTATTGGAAATGAATTTGAAAAAAAAAGAAAAACAAGTTTTAAAAAATGAGCCAAACGTGGCTAAATATCTTCCTGGCACAGTAGTGTTTTGATTATTACTTTTGAATACAATTGAAGTCCCGCTCAGTATGAATATGGAATAATGCCATTGGACAGCTGGAAGGACAAGAATGGAGGTGACAGGGTGGTATGGCAAACAATAATTGAGTGTTGTATTGTTTTCAAATTGTCAATTAATGTGTTAATATGAGCTCCTCTATTTTTAACATTTAGCCTGTTTATGTAGCATGCTTGCTATAATAATGATGATCAAAATATGCTCAAAGACAGGAAAAAACAAACTGTTGGCAGTGTTGGGAACCTACTTAATGCGCAGCGGAAGTAAAGCAAATTTCGATTCCCAAACGAGGATCTGCTTTATGTTTAGATAGAAACTGTGTTTAGAATAATACCTTGATGAATTCTGCAAACTCTTTTGCTGATTCACGAACTCCAATGATCACGATCTACAATCCAAGCTGTCCAATTGTCCAGCCTCCAATGGTGATCCACACAGAGAATAAGAATGACGGCTAGAGTTTTCTTTTCTCGTGCTAGCAAGAATAATGAATAATTCCATAACATTTTCAAACCCTAATAGCTTATTAATATAAGTCCAAACGGGCTGACCCATCTCTTAACTTAACCCGGTCCAATATTTAATTAATCAAATTAATTAAATCCGGTCCATGAATTAATTAATCCAATTAATTAATTCGGGCCTATTAATAAGCAACCCAATTAATTAATTATCCAACACTTGTCAATTAATTAATTGGTAAATATCATTCTTCTGATTCTCTTTTGTGTGTGACCCATTAGGTTCCCGATCACGATGTCTAACGACGTGAATTATTATTTTGATCTAATCAAAACTGATAAATTAAAATACCCATTTTAATTTATCATCAATTTACATTCGTTGTCCCAGATTGACATCTAGCAATGTGTCAGGGCAATACATGTGACGGGAAATGTCACGTGACATGACAAAACCAAACTTGTTCGTTTATCGTGAAACTATAATCCCTTCGTCAATATGATCCGATCAATTACGAGATATGGACGTATGTCAATCTCAATTATCGATCATATCTTTTATCCTACTGTTAAGTCAATGTAAGTCGAAAACTCTTTTCCGACTTATGAGTTCACCTTGGCCAAGGATTTCATTATCAACTTAACTGGATGAAATGTAGATCATAATCTCTTACTATCTAAGAGTGACGAATCCTCTATTGATCATTCACAACCTTCATATGATTCTTGACATACCCGAACGATGTCGTATTAGCGACCCTTGACAGAGCAACATCCGACATCACCAAAGCATGACCGTCCTCACATAAGGCACTATGATGACCTCAAGTCAAAGGACCAATTCCACTACCGAACGTTAGAGATTAACCACTGACACTCAGATAGTTTTCCATGTGGAATCTCTCAGCGGGTCTCCAATGTTTTGTTCTATAACAAAACATTCACGTGTTCATTCAAGTGTCTCCACACTTTAGCTTGTAAGATCAACTACTTACTTCACAAGTAAGAAATGCCACACGTGATGGTCTATCCATAATAACGATATCCGTATCTCGTTATTACATACGACCACGGACGATTTAAGATTCAGTCATATGTAATTTGTATCTCACAATCACAACTCTTTGTGATTAACAAATCATCAAGACTTGAATCTACGGATTCTATTATTTAATTAATTAGAATATTAATTGAATTAAATAATAGATCTTGCCATAAATATGCATCGGTTATATATACATTAAAAGTGCTTATGTCCAAAGTTGATTGGACCTAGGGCATAACACTTACAAACTCCCACTTGCACTAGATCCAATCCCTTATGTATCTTATACCATAAGAGTCTACATGACAATCATGTTTATACTGCGACAACTCTTTGTCAATGGATCCGCAATTTAATAACTCGTGGGAATTCGTTCTTTCTTTACGTCATTTCATTATATTATCTTTCCAATGAGATAATACTGCCTTAATACATGTTTGGATCAGTGATGAGACCTTAGTTCCCTCGTTTGCACGATGGCTCCACTATTATCACAATACAGAAGCATGTGATCAACAATGTTAGGAACTACTCCAAGTTCATTAATGAACACTTTGACCGAGACAACAACTTTTGTTGCTTTCTAAAGCAGTGATGTATAAGGCTTCTATTATTGAATCAGCGATGATTTTCGATTTGGAACCTTTCCAACATATCGCTTAAGAGTAAACCAATATCCTAATTGAAATATGCTATCATTCTAGTCCACTAGAAGTTTGCATCAATGTGTCCATGAACTCCCAGTTCATTTTCTCCATATAAAATCTTCTTAAGATTTTATCTATATAGATCTGGATGAGTTAAGCAATCTTATAGATCTATCTCTATAGATCAAGCTATTTCTCACATATCTATTATGAAGAAATTATTTAACAACCATAATTTCAACAATTGAAATATAAAGACGTCGTTTCCTGTTAATATGTCTCATACATATAATATTAGGAATACGACATTGCTCCCACTATCTTCTTTTAAACACACAATTCATTTTTGATATAATCAAACATTTTGACTTTTATATCAAATCGAATATTTCAGCTCCAAAAGGCTTATTTTAATCCATATTGAACTTTTCTTGTAAACTCATTTACAACCTATGGGTTCAATCCATTAGGCGGGTTGACCAAGGTCCAAACCTTGGTAACATTAAGTTCATATCGGATATCACAGCCTTATGTCATGTCAGCGAGTCAACACTTGACTTTGCTTATACATAATTTGTAGGTTCATCATCCTCGATTAGTAATGCTAGATTAGTAATCATGGATTCTTATCTTCCAGAAGGTCGAATGATCCTACAAGATTTACATGGAGCTGTCGTATCCTCAGGAGTCTCCACTTCCTGATCAAGAGTATGTCCCTCAACACTTTGGGAACAGACTCAGGTTATCTACTTGGTTAACTATATCTGTGAATCCTTGAACTTTTTCAAGATTTACTCTACTCCCACTGTCCTCTTCTAGAATAAACATTTTCTCTAAGAGTATGACACGTCTTGAGATGAACTCCTTCTTCTCAATGAGATTATAGAATTGATATTCAATTGTCTCTTGAATATCCTACAAATATATATTTATCGAATTTAGTTTCAAACTTATCCGATTCAATGCGCTTCACATAAGCGTCACATCTCCAATCTTTCATATGAGAAAAATGGGGCATTCTGTCTTTCCATAACTCGTATGGAGTTTTGTTAACCGATTTAGATGGGACACGATTAGTGCGTGGCACGTGGCAATCAGTACATGATCTCAAAACGATTTTGAATCATTTGCATGGCTTGTCCTTATTGCACTATATCTAATAGTACATGATTCCTCATTGCAAATACATCATTATGTTGCAATGCATGTAGAGGAATCCACTGCGGAAAAATCATATTCTCTTTTAGATAATCTAAAATTCTACATTTTAGATATTCTCCACATCGATCAAATCTTAGTGTGAGAATTTATTTTACCTATTTGTTTCTCAATTTCTAGTTTGAATCCCTTGAACATTTCAAAAGTTTCATACTTGAATTTCATCAAATATACACGACCATTTCTGAAATAACCGTCTAGTAAATGTGATGAGATAAGAGAAACTTTATCTAGCATTAATTGATATGTGTCCACATACATCACTATGTATTAGACTCAGTAATTATGCAGATCTTTCTCCTTTTCAAGTAAAAGGAGATATGGTCATTATGTCTAATAGACATATTTTGTATTTGTCAAATAATTCGAAATCATTTGACCCAGATGTACATCTGCATGTAAATTTGGAATTACATGACCAAATCTGCAATGCCAGATATAGGTGTTATTCAGATTATCATTTTTATGCATTTCGGTATCTATACTCATTATAGAATACTCAATGTTTAGAATATAAATGTCATTTTGTAATTTACCATAACCATTAAGATCTTATCAAGATAAAAGGAATAACAATTGACCTTAACATTAAAATAATTCATGTCCAAACATGAAATTTATTTAATACTCTTGGTAATGGCAAGAACAAAATAATATTTCTCTAATTCTAATATTAAGCCTAAAGGCAAAGGTAAGAAGTAGCTCATATAGGCAATGCAGCAACATTTGCTCATATTCAACGTACATGTCAACTTCTTCCCTTTTTGCAGTGATCTACTTCTGTTTAGTTTCTACATATTTATACAAATATGAGATCCATATCTAGTATCAAATACCCACGAAACTAATGAAGTAGATATAGACCTTGCAATTTTCTTTCGAATGACCTATCATTCCAAAATGATAATAATGGTCATTAGATTTGGTATTGTCCTTATTTGCTTTAACTGTCTTAATCATCTTAGATGTTTTCTTAAAACATCCTTTAGACTTCACTGGATGAATCTATGACTAACATTTGCCCATTATAATCATATATATCGGGCTTAACAGTCTTAAGCATGTTCAACAACTCAATAAGTGTGCATTCGAATTTATTCATGTTAAATTCATAATTAGTCATGAATAACCTACTGGCAAAAATTGTAGAACCAAGTCATACTTAGTTCATTGTTCATGATTGAACCCAATTGAGACAACTTCTCAAAGTAGTCAACGTCTTCACCACATCAGAACTGGCCGGAGACTCTTTTGCCATTATACACTGGTATAGTTGCTAGGAAATCTCATATATTTCCACACGTGATTATTTATCATTCAACACTTTGAGATGAAAATCATGTGTTAGCATCTATACTCGTATGTTGCTTTTGTAACTCAGGTGACATAGCCGCAAACATCACACATGTTGCAGTACCACTGTGTTTATTATAGCAGCCACCTCTTCCTTTATCGAGTCATCAACGAGTGTCTCTAGAAAGGGCTACTCAATGACATAATCAATTATCATGCATGAGAACAATTCTCAGATTGCGGTGCCAATCAAGAAAATTTGGTTTGGTTGTTGACATACAGTATGCCGCTTAAATACATATGGTTACTCAAGATTCAATAAATGTAAACGACGAAAAGTAAAAGAATAATATATAAAATGTATCAATTAATTTAATATGGTCTTTTATTAAATTAATTTCGCTCCCACTGTTTAACTCAAATTTATGACCCTCTCACATAAATTTATGGAATCCATACTTGATTCCCAGTGGGTTGGGATCCCATTTGTTATATCAAAACCTTGAATGTACTCAACAAGCCTTAATAAAACAGTTAGGTAGATACTATTATCAATTGTATCTCCATACAACTCCCAGATCATTAAGCTGACAACTCTTTGTCTTCACACATCTTATGTGTTAGCTTAACATGCCTCCAAAATTCATCTCCTTGAGTGTACTCAACAAAAGATAAATTTTAGTTAAGTCAATCCATCATTCAGAAATATCTAATATTTCATAGTGTCAAACATATCCCCAATAGACCAGCCTTGAGTGTACTCAACAAGCTGAGATCGATTTCGGACTCTCATTTTTCACTATAATGATGGAAGGCTAATATAAATAAGACTTAATATTTTAACATGCCTCTAAAATTCATCTCCTTGAGTGTACTCAACAAAAGACAAGTTTTAGTTAAGTCAAACCCATCATTCAGAAATATCTAATATTTTATAGTGCCAAACATATCCATAATAGACCAGCCTTGAGTGTACTCAACAAGCTGAGATCAATTTAGAATTCTAGTTTTTCACTATAATGATGGAAGGCGAATAAGAAATTGACTTAATATTTTTAGCGAGGGGTTTTGCATGCAAAGGTCTCATCGTAATAATTATATATATCTTATTATACATCTAGCATGCAAATAAACATACATATAATAGTGTGGACGATTATGGACTTATACTATCTAGTCTTCCCGAGCCATAAGGAAGACTAGTTGGTCAGTTCCTAGGGGGTATAACATTGATTCATACAATGCTCCATCTCTATGGTCTCCTCCTCTTCTTGTGTCTTCAATTAGTCCAGCTGCAACTTGTATCCTATACTAGTTGGCACGCAGGCCTAAACAATATTGGACGCGCAGGCCCATAATAATAACGGACTCGCAGGTCCAAAATAAATTAGAGCTCGCAGGCCCATAATAACAACAAGAATAAAACTAACCATTCAACACATCCACATGGTCGAGTCCATAATCATCCACTAGTATAACATTCATCATATAAATGCATTCCTATATATATAATATCTAATATTATATGCAAACATGTTTCAAGTTTCTAGCAATTAAAGTCGTCTAAACTAATTTAGACAAATGGATCGGAACAATTAAATAAATAATTAATTAATCAAATTAATTAATTAATTTAATTAGCGGGTATATTTAATTAAAATCAAATTTTAATTTTATATACCAAATTAGAATCTCATTCTAATTCCACTATTACAGGGCGGAACTATTTAATTAAAATCAAATTTTAATTAAATATAAAATTAGTGTCCAACTCTAATTTCAAAGTTTTAAAATAAGATAATTTAATTAAAATCGAATTCTAATTAAATATCAAATAAGAGTCCAACTCTAATTTCAAAACTTAAGGCGATTAAATTTAATTTAAAATCAAATTTTAATTAAATATAAAATTAGAGTCAAACTCCAATTCCAAGATATTAGGACGAACTTATTTAATTAAAATCAAATTCTAATTAAATACAAAATTAGAGTCCAACTCTAATTCTAAGAAAAGTTTTAGGGCGAGACAATTTAATTAAAATCAAATTTCAATTAAGAATGTCAAATTAGAGTTCAACTCTAATTTCAAGAAAGTATTAGGGTGGGTAATTTAATTAAAATCAAATTTTAATCAAACACTAAATTAGAGTCCAACTCTAATTCAAATTGAATTAACATTTTAATTTAGGATAAAATTCCTAACTGAAATGAAATTCAATTTAGGGTCAATGTTTAATATTCAAGTTAAAATCCAATTTTAACGAAAATATAAAAAGTCGTCAATTTTTAAATAAAAATTTTAAACGGTCATCATTGATAATATGGGTCAAAACCCATTTAAAATAAAATTAAAAACCATTTTAATATTTAAATTCAAAACCATTTTGAAAATTGCAAATCTGACCCAAGTTTAAAATTATAATAAGGCCTTTCAATTTCGAAAATTTCAGAACAGACCCTCCATTTAAAAAATTGCAAAACTGACCCTTTTCTCATAATTGCAGACGGGGGCCTGCAATTTTAGAAATTGCATTAGAGGCCCCCGCCTCCAAACCTTTCTCTGAAAACCCTAGAATTTTACCCCCCCTTTTTTTTTTAATTGGCGGCGCCGGTGATGGCGCCGCAATAACCACCTGCGACAGATCGTGACAGCGGCGACATCTGCCGCACGCAGGCAGCGTTCGCGCTGCTGCTAGACTGCAGCGCGAACGCTGCAGTTTTCTGTGCAGCGGCGACAATCGCCGCTGCTTCTGCTAGCAGCAGCGTGCGACAGGCACGCTGCCTTGAGCGTAGGCAGCGGCGACAATCGCCGCTGCTTCTGCTAGCAGCAGCGTGCTGTCGCACGCTGCCTTGAGCGTAGGCAGCCGCTGCCTTGACTCCGGAGGCGGTGTTGCCGCCATGGACACCGCTGCCAACCTTGTTCCGATTCGATTTTCGACCCTATAATTATTTTCTTTTCAAAACATATTTTTGAATACAAAATTAATTTTGTAAATTGCTAGATCCAAGAAAAATAATAACAATCAACTTTTGATTGTTCTAACATGCAAGAACAATTTCTAACAAACACAAAGTAGGCTCTGATACCACTGTTGGGAACCTACTTAGTCATGCGCAGCGGAAGTAAAGCAAATTTCGATTCCCAAACGAGGATCTGCTTTATGTTTAGATAGAAACTGTGTTTAGAATAATACCTTGATGAATTCTGCAAACTCTTTTGCTGATTCACGAACTCCAATGATCACGATCTACAATCCAAGCTGTCCAATTGTCCAGCCTCCAATGGTGATCCACACAGAGAATAAGAATGACGGCTAGAGTTTTCTTTTCTCGTGCTAGCAAGAATAATGAATAATTCCATAACATTTTCAAACCCTAATAGCTTATTAATATAAGTCCAAACGGGCTGACCCATCTCTTAACTTAACCCGGTCCAATATTTAATTAATCAAATTAATTAAATCCGGTCCATGAATTAATTAATCCAATTAATTAATTCGGGCCTATTAATAAGCAACCCAATTAATTAATTATCCAACACTTGTCAATTAATTAATTGGTAAATATCATTCTTCTGATTCTCTTTTGTGTGTGACCCATTAGGTTCCCGATCACGATGTCTAACGACGTGAATTATTATTTTGATCTAATCAAAACTGATAAATTAAAATACCCATTTTAATTTATCATCAATTTACATTCGTTGTCCCAGATTGACATCTAGCAATGTGTCAGGGCAATACATGTGACGGGAAATGTCACGTGACATGACAAAACCAAACTTGTTCGTTTATCGTGAAACTATAATCCCTTCGTCAATATGATCCGATCAATTACGAGATATGGACGTATGTCAATCTCAATTATCGATCATATCTTTTATCCTACTGTTAAGTCAATGTAAGTCGAAAACTCTTTTCCGACTTATGAGTTCACCTTGGCCAAGGATTTCATTATCAACTTAACTGGATGAAATGTAGATCATAATCTCTTACTATCTAAGAGTGACGAATCCTCTATTGATCATTCACAACCTTCATATGATTCTTGACATACCCGAACGATGTCGTATTAGCGACCCTTGACAGAGCAACATCCGACATCACCAAAGCATGACCGTCCTCACATAAGGCACTATGATGACTTCAAGTCAAAGGACCAATTCCACTACCGAACGTTAGAGATTAACCACTGACACTCAGATAGTTTTCCATGTGGAATCTCTCAGCGGGTCTCCAATGTTTTGTTCTATAACAAAACATTCACGTGTTCATTCAAGTGTCTCCACACTTTAGCTTGTAAGATCAACTACTTACTTCACAAGTAAGAAATGCCACACGTGATGGTCTATCCATAATAACGATATCCGTATCTCGTTATTACATACGACCACGGACGATTTAAGATTCAGTCATATGTAATTTGTATCTCACAATCACAACTCTTTGTGATTAACAAATCATCAAGACTTGAATCTACGGATTCTATTATTTAATTAATTAGAATATTAATTGAATTAAATAATAGATCTTGCCATAAATATGCATCGGTTATATATACATTAAAAGTGCTTATGTCCAAAGTTGATTGGACCTAGGGCATAACACTTACAGGCAGTACCTATTTGGGTGTTTGTTTTTTATTTTTCAAATTGTCCAATCATACGTCGACACATCTACCTATTTTTGAATATGTTTGTGTAGCTTAACTAATGAAAACATATGCCTCAAATAGTAATGATTACCCCCACCAAATTCAAAGATTCTCCATTCTCCCAACCTCCCCTCACCGTCTAACATTGTCGAAGTTTACCATGAATGAAAGCACAGCCCGACCAGTGTCATACATGGAATCTTAGGCACCCATTTCACTATCTTTCCTTAAAGATCTTCAAATGCCGCTAGACTACACTCTCAATACAAATGATTCAACTGATCTTGGAAATTCTTACAGTGAAATTTGTTCAAGAAACCTCTCAGTTTCTTTACTAATCAATGTCATTTCCTCAACAATGGGCTCCAGTCTGACAAATTTATCAATTTTGGGTTCTATCACGGAAACTTGCTCCAAGGGTCGTTAAAACGGTGTTTCCTAGCCTTCACGTTATCGTTCTCTACCAAATAACAATTTCAAATAGCTCAAACCCACAATCAATATATTCACCTCGGTTGCTCTTCAATTTCACTCACAAAGAACAAGATAATGGTGATGATTTGTAAGTCACAATGGTACGCGAAAAACAATGGAATAAATACAAGATGGAGGTCAAAACATAAAGAAATCCACCTTTTTTCTCTCCAAGCAAGTTGCCGATTTTTCTCCTTCTAACACACAAATTACACACAAAACGGCTAGGTCAAAGACACCATATATATAGACTAGGTTAAGCTTTAGTTGGACCAATAAAAATGTTAAATTGGTCAAGATTCAAAGTCATCCAAGAGGTAATATATATGAGCCATGAGCAACATTAATTGTTTAAGTTACTTCCAACGACCCATGTTGTTTTCTACTTGAGCATTTGAACTTGGTTGTTGGTAATAATTTAATCTAATGTTTAATCATAGCCCAGGATTCTTTGGGTATCAAAATCCAACAAATCTCCACCTTGATACCCAATCAACCCGCAAGCAACCAAGACACAAAGTTAACACTTGCATAATTAGGCAACCAATAAAATTGGGATCATAGACCTTACCTCGTGTTTCAAACTTGAAACACATACTATACTTGCTCCACGTACTCGTCGGGGCTAAGGTCACAGACAAAATCCAAGTAGAAGTAGATAATCACAGTAATCAATCAACAGCAAATAATCATGCGATAAAGATATAACATAGGATAACACATAGATCTTTTCAAAACACGTTCACACATAATAACATATTAACATTAAGTCAATCAATCAAACGACCAACACGTATGTAACAAATTCATAAATGACCTTATGAAAATATCTTACCATGTTTATCATATCCCATTCCGTGTTGCTCACACCTCAAGAACACGTATCTAACCTCATCGTCATCATGCTCACTAGACTGATAGCTCAACTTATGTCTAACTGGTAGACCCCTAAAGATCCTAAGTCCTATGGGATAATCCTCTATCACCACGTCACTTCTCCCAATCTAAATGGATAATAGGTCTCCACCTAATAGAAGTGATAGAAATGTCTCTTTCACAAGGGTTGCTTCACAGATAACAGATTCTAACATTTAATCACCTCTTTACTCGTGATCCAAATGTCACACTCTACCTCCTCGGTACAAACAACGAATGTACCCCCCTAGACATACAACATACTGCTAATGTATCTTAACCCACCATGCATGCAAATAATTATACTAAGTAATTAAATCGCTCTCAAATTCACGTAAATGCACATATCAAACACATTGAAATGCTCATATAACCATGCAACTGAATTAAGCAAAAACATACATGCAGAAAGAATTACACATATATGCAATGCAATAACTATGTTTACTCTCAATAAACCTCACTAGGGCCATCACCCGACCTTATAACCACATTCGCCCTACCTCTCTCCTTATCTTTCCTTTTATTATCATTTTTAAGACAACCTATTTCACCATGTTCAAATTTTCCACAGTTAAAACACATATTACTTTTCGTACTTGTCTTAGACCTACATTTGTCATCAAAAATTTTATGAAAAACCTTTTTGTTTTGCTAAATTGAAAAAAAAAAAATCACATTATTCATTAAAAAAATACAAACATAATGTCATTTTTACCAAAAAATGCACAAAATACAAAGTGCAACCAACGACGATCACAAGCAAGTACAAACATAATTCACACAGAATGGTCGAACAAAAACTTTCCTAAGGTCACAAACAATTCTAATAATGAAAAATAATTAGCGACAAATTCACAAAGAATTCAAGGCAAATAATTAACAAGAAATTCTTAGGTCTAGCAACAGACAATGGTTACTCCTTCATGGTAACCTGAACCTAACGTCACCCCCACACGATAACTTCTAATGCAAAAAATAAATGACTATACTACACAATAGTCTTAATTGCAATAACAAAAGCAAAAGAACACGATATCGAGCAGACCAAATCTGAATATTCGTAAATATCGAGAGATGTGAATTTATCACTTTAGGACCACTACTATTCGTCATAAAGTCTCCAACAATCGCAGGAATCAATCAACCATGATCGAATCTCGAGCACAATCGTCCAGACATTGCTATATAACATGAAATAGAAAACTAATAACACCACGATGTTAGAAAAAAGTCAGCAACAAAATGACTGAAGAGACCTCTGCTAGAAGACGTCGCATGCGCCCTCTCGCGTCACCAACAGCCTCTACACGAATCGCTAGACAGTCTCACGCGCCTGTACTTGTACATCACGTTGGTGGTCTCCGTTGTACCAAATTCCTTCAGGTTTGACAGGAAAACACACAAATAAGTCCGAATTTTTCTATCTGCTTTGTTTCTGATATGTTTTGGGTAAGTCTTTCGTGCCAAATCCACCACCATGAAGTTCTGATACCAATTGTCTCGGAAACTTGCTCCAAGGGTCGTCAAAACAATGTTATTTAGGCTCAATTTCACGTTACCTTTCTCTACCAAACAACCAATCCAAACGGCTCCACAACTAATATATTCACCTCAATTACTCCTCAATCTCACTCACAAATGTAAGAATGCTGATGATTTGTAAGCCACAAAAGCATGAGAAAAACAATGGAAAAAACATGAGATGGAGGCCAAAACATAAAGAACGCCATCGATTTTTTCTCTCTAAGCAAGCTGCTGGTTTTTCTCATTCTAACACACAAATCACACACAAAACTTCTAGATCAAAGACACCATATATATAGGTTAAGTTAGACATTAGTTGGACCAATAAAAATGTTAAATGAGCCAATATTTAAAGTCATCCAGATGTAATATAAATTAGAGATGGCAAAAAAAACCCGTTCAACCTGATACCCGTGGGCTATACCCCAGATAGGGGGGGGATTACCTGCCTAACCTGCTAAATGGGACTGGGGCGGGGCGATGGTCATTACCCCGAAGCGGGTACGTGGTGGGTACGGGAAATATAGTCCCCGCCCCGTTTAAAATTAATTTCAAATTTAATTTTTTTATCGAACAAAAATAATAAATTTGTCATCATTTTTAAAGAGAACATAAGTTTCTTTTAACAAATTAGTAAAACAGTAATAATAGTTACTAACTAAAGACATAAAAAAAACAAAAATAAAAAAATAAAAATAAATGAGACGATAAATGGGGTAAGGAACTTGCCCCACCCCGTCCCATTTTAACCGGATATGAGGATGAGGTAAGGTAACAAAAATGTCCGATAGGACTGGAGTGAGAATGACCGACTAATGTAAATGGGCCATGAACAATATTAATAGTTTAAATTACTTTTAATTGTTCACGTTATTCTCAAGTTAAACTTTTGGACTTAATTATTGATAACAATTTAAATCATGCCCGATATTTATTGGTATCAAAACCAACCGGGTAGAAAGTTTACTTATCCTTAGAGGCGAACACAAAACTTTAAAGTTTGAGGGGCACAATCGAACTTGTAAATAAGTTGAGAGAAATTTCACAATCGAAAATTTACGTCTAAAAAAATCATACCTCATGTAATTTTGCGTCAGAAAATTCACATGGGATATGACATTTTCAGATGTAAAATTTCGAAAAATTTTGATGTCATATTCCATTTAAAAAATTCCTAATAAAATGATGAAAATCATATTGAAAAATTTGTATCGCAAAAATAATGAATTTTAAAGAAATAATTGATTTTTTTTAAAAATCCGAGTTAGACGTCTTTCTTTAAAACTCACGTTAATGTAGTTTTAACTATTTTCGATATCTGTTTGGATTATTCAATATGCCCATAATGTAGATGGCATAAGCAATTTGTAGATTCGATTAGCATACGATCGTCGAATTTTTTTAAAAATTAGCATGCTATCAAAATTCAAATTTATTGTGATTTTCATCCGTTGGAGATTAAAATCATTTTTTTAGTAAATTTTGATAAAAGTTAAACAGTTATGATTCCATGAAATATGTTATTAAAATTAATTGTTAACTTTGATTTAAATTAAAATTTAGATTTTAGCCGGGTCCGCCCTTGCTTGTCCCTACTCTTATCGCCAAATTCCCCTATTTTTACTCTGTTCGCTCCCGTGGCTTTTCTATCTCTATTGCGCGCCATTCGTCGAGCATTCAAGAAGCCATCTCAGGTTTTTCGGGAAGGGACTGTGTCAAGGATCTAGGCTACGAAGAATAAAAGAAGGGAAAATGCTGGACATGAAAAAAAACAGTGGGCAAAGTAGGGAGTTTTTTGAAAATTGAGTCGGAGAAAGGGGGTTTTGAGTTTAAAGATTTGTTGTGTATGCTTGAGATGTTGGAAATGGTATTGGGTTTGGTTTATTTAGGCCGGTTTCCAGATTGTTTGAAGGGTTTGGTTCAAACTGTAAAACTTAAATAATGAAATAAAAGAAGTAAGAAATGATATTAATATTTTAAAAATTGAAGTAAGAAAATTAAAAGAAAATAATAAAGGAAAAGAAAAAATAATAGATAAAAAACTTATAGAAAAAGAAATGTCTAGAATAGGGAAAAAACATACTGAACAAGAAAATATAAGAATAGAAGCATGTAGTATGGATGATGAATTTAGGAAAAAGATTTTACCAAAAATAATAGAAGAAGATGGAAAAATCTAAAGAAAAAGTAATAGGAAAATTAGAGATTAAAGAAAATCAGGATAATATAGAAGACAAAGATGAATGAAGAATTAGATTTACTTATAGAAAATTTTAATCAATTAAGTTAAGAAAATTTAGATGAATATCAAGTCCTAATGAATACTCGAGGAGGACCAAATAAAACAGAATCCTCTAATAAACAAGAAATACTAGATCCAGATGAAAGTTATGCACCTATATACATTAAACCATATAGACAATATTATGAAAAAAATAAGAAATAAACAACCACCAAGAGGAAACAAATACAATAATAAATCTGAACTAAATGATAATTATGATAAACTTGTCAATCATGGAGGAGCAAAATTAGACTTAGACTGTAAAATAGATATTAAAAAAGCCTTAGTAACTTGGGCAGACTCAATGATATTATTCTTTTTATATAACAAAGATGATACATAGGAAAGTACTGAAAGAATGATAGACTTTTTAGTAGCATCTTTTGAAGGAAATGTTAGAAATTGGTGGGATGAAATAAATAATGATACAAAAACATTAATAAAAAGAAATGTACAAACAGAAATAATAAAATCAAATAGAGAAGGTATAGAAAGATTAGTAAACTATATTTCAGGTGAATTCTTAGAAGAAGATTGGATAAGAAACTTTGATGGAGAAGCAATAAAAGAAAAAGAAAATGTTAGGATAAAATTAATAAATTTACTAATATGTGATATGTGTAAAATTAAAGAATATACATGTGAATTTAAGGAATATTATTATACCCAATTTTACAGTAATGAAAATCAAGATGTATATAAAGATATGTACTATAATAAGTTACCAGGATCATGGGGAATATATTTTAAAATAGAATTTGAAAAATATATCAAAGAAAATCTTGAAGCACCTAGATCTTTAGGATCAAGAATAAAATTTTTATTTGAAATACTTGCATATATATGTCAACAAAGACAATTAATGAAAAAATCAGGAAAATTAACTAAGATATGTTGTGAAGATATGAAAAAATCTACATAATGGGGATGTAATCCTGAAAGGAAAAATATTAAGAGAAAATTCAAAAATAAAAAATTTAAAAATTTTAAGAGAAAATATATAAAGTCTAGAAGAAGATATTATAAAAGGAAATACAATCCAAATAGACAACAGAAAAATAGATCTTATAGAAAAGATAAAAGTCAATGCAAATGTTGGAATTGTGGAGAAATAAGACATATAAGTTCTGACTGTAAAAAGAAAAAGATAAAAATATTATAAAAAGAATATTTAGAAATAAAAAGTGAATTAAGTGAAATATCAGATATTGAACAATATTATGATCAAGAAGTATATATAAACGAATCAATTTCAGAAAAAGATAATGAATCTGAATTTGAATAAAGAAATTGAAGAAATAGAAAGAAATAATATAGATAAACAAGAATATGAAGGAATAGAAGGTTATGGATTAAAAGTAACATTTGATAATAATAAATTCAACAAAATGAGAAAATTATCTTTAGATTTAAAAATAGGAAAATGAGAAGCCTTAGATAGGATATGGAAAAAAGAAAGAATAGCAATAAATGAATATTATAAAATTGAAAAAGTTATAAATGTTAGAACAACTCAAGGAACACATAAATTAAATCTTTTAACAAAAAATACAGCAGATGCATTATTAACAAAGATTAGTAAAAAAACAAGGAGAAAAAATTTAATATGTTTATTTAGCAGGGATATAAATAATGTTTAAATCCTTATTTAGGGAAGGAATAGATTCACCTTTAACAGTAAGTTTACATGATGGAAGAATAATAAATTTAAAAGATAGTCATTTAGGAACTATAGAAAGAAACTTGGCATACCAAAAATTAATATTTACTTGTTACCTAAAATATTGTGTCTCAATTACAGACAAAAACTTCAATGAAGTTTTAGGACTACATTTTAAGTTACATAGAGATGATATAATGGAACCAGGAGACAATTATGACTATAGAATATAGAGCTTTGTACATATCTACTAACTCCAATTATGGAAATATATACTCTAAAAGACCATACATAGAAGTTCATAAGGAATGTAAGGATATTAGTAAAATAATAGAACCAAACAAACAAATAAGTTTAATTCCTAAAGAATATGAATTTAATATACTCAAGGATAAACCTGAAATAGCAGAAGATAAAGAAGATGATTATTCTGATAAAATAATGTTCAGAGATGGAAGATTAATTAAAAGGTCAACAAGCCCTAGATTACCTAGAAGACGTTTAGAGAAACTAGTAATATAAAATAAATCAAACTTCATAGAAATGCTGGAAACATGAATATAGAAGGAGAATATTATAATGGAAGAGAATATATTGAAGGACCAAATATACTAATTGATACAAGAGCAAGTGAATGTCATATAGCTTCAATTAGAAATAAATGATTAACAACTCATAAGATTGAACCATATAGATATGTAAATTTTGATGGACAAATACATACTACAGAATTAGAAATCAAAGTACCAATAAAAATATAAAGAATTAAGATGGTAGTACCATGTTATATGGATAATAGTATGAATACAAATCCTCATATATTATTAGGAATAAATTTTCTAAATGGATTAGAAGACTATAGTATAAAAAGAAAAGAATTATATATAACACATAATTGTCAAACTATATTATGTGAGAAAAGATAAATGAATAACCAAATAAGTTTTCCATTAGCCGTATATATACAAGTTACTATAGTAGAAACAAATATAACAACATGTGCCTTAATAGATACAAGAAGTGATATAACAATATTTAAAAACTTCTTAATAAAATTATGGAATGAAAATAGTAAAATAAAGATAATAGGAGTAACAGGAGAAAGTAAACAAATAATTAATAGTGCTGATAAAATCAGTATAATACTTGGAAGTAAACAAGTAATAATAAATAAGATATATAGTTATAATAAATTAGATTGTGATATACTATTAGGAAATGACTTTATCCAACAATTTCAATATTATAAACAAAATAATTATATGATAATATTACAAACACCATGTGTACACTTATTAAAAATCTCAAGGGAATTTAAACCTTATAGAGTTCAGCCAACCCAGCGTGGTGATAAATGGGAGAAAAACCAATTATAAATAAAGATATAAATACAAAAACCCTATACAAAAAAGTATTGAATGCAGAAATAAAATTAGTATAGAAAAAATTATAGAACAATTAGAAAAGACATGTGGAGAAAATCCATTATTATTTTGAAAACCATACCATCCTAAAGCTAAAATAGAACTTACAGAGAATGTTATAATTAGAGTTAGACCAATGATGTATACTATACAAGATACACAAGAATTTAAAACCTAAATAAAAAAATTACTAGAACAAAAACTTATTAGACCAAGTAATGGATTCCATAGTAGTCCAGCCTTTATGGTTATGAAACATTCTGAGCAAGTTAGAGGAAATGCCAGAATGGTAATCAATTATAAAGAATTAAACAAATATACTAAATTTGATGGATACTTTTTACCAAATAAAGAAGTCCTAATAAACCTTGCAAAAGGAAAACAATATTATTCCAAGTTTGATTGTAAATCAGATTTTTGGCAAGCTAAAATGGAAGAAGATAGTATACAATATACTGCATTTAGTACACCTCAAGGTAAATATGGATGATTAGTAATGCCTTTTGGTTTAAAAAATGCACCACAAATATATCAAAGAAAAATAGATAATATATTTAGAAAGTTTGATGAGTTTTTAATAGTATATGTTGATGATATATTAATATATTCTAATACAAAAGAAGAACATAGAAACCATTTGATACAATTCATAAATGAATGCAAAAAGGAAGGAATTGTTTTTTTAAAAAAAGAAAGCTATAATAGAAAAACAAGAAATTGATTTTCTTAGATTATCAATAAATAAAAAAGGAATAAAATTGCAAACCCATATATCCAAAAGATAGAAAGTTTTCCTAATAAATTAGAATCAAAAGAACAAATACAAAAATTCTTAGGATATTTAAATTATGCAGAAAGATTTATTGAAAATCTTTAAAAAAAAGACATAAAATACAAGTTTTACTCAGAAAAACAAATGCTAAAGGATGGGGTGAAAAACATACAGAAATAATTAAATCATTAAAAGAAGAGTGCAAAAATTTACCAAAATTAATATTGCCAAATGAAAATGATAATTTGGTTGTTAATACAGATGTTTCTGATAAGTATTGGGCAACCATATTAAAAACAGATTTAAATGAAATTTGCAGGTATTCAAGTGGAACTTTTAACCAAGCAGAAATAAATTATACTACTCATGAAAAAAAATTGTTAGCAATTATTAGAGAAATAAAAAAGTTTTCATTATTCCTATTATCTAAAAGATTTATTGTTGAAACTGACAATTCTAATGTTACAGGATTAATTAAAAATAAGTTGTCAATTGAGCCTCAATATAGGAGATTGCACAGATGGCAAGCATATTTGTCATTCTATAATTTTGATATTATTCATATTAAAGGTATAAACAATTATTTTGCTGATTTTCTAAGCAAGAATATCGAGTTCGGAGATGGATAATATCAAGCAGGAGATATCAGAAATAAAATCTGCGGCAGCATTTGCCAAACATGAAGCTGATGATATAAAAATTGAAATGGATGCATTAGCTGAAACCTTAAGTTATAATGTCAAATTATTACTTGAGATCAGTGCGTCCCCCCAATGAATTAAAAGATCGAATTGATGCTCTTAAAGCACGATTAGAGTCCAAAAATACAGGGATTAATGCCTTAGCACAATCTCAAAATACCAAACAGGGAATACAAACAGGTACACTAAGCGGAAGCAGCAGTGGACTCAATCAAATAAAAAGAGATACAATCATGGAAAGTCCCCGAAAGGTGACAATAAAAAATGATGATAAGCATACAAGGGTAATCAAAATCAGAGCAGATGAAGATGATGAGACCCCTTTAACGCCAAGAGAAGAAGAATATAAAGTTTTTGCAAAATTTGTCTATGAATTACAAGATGATGAATCTTATTTCATCTTCCCAGGAGAACATGTTTACCCAAGGATGATCATTACAAACGATGGAGACCCTAACATGGTCAAAATGACAACAGACTATGGATTCTTGGACTTAATTTATCCAGGAAAAGATTTAAAAGAAATTGACAAATTTGATGATATCTTCCGAGGAGAAGTTTCAAAATTTGTCAAAGGAAGATCGGTATATCTTAAATTTTACTCAATTAGTCCAGAAATTGATGGAAAAATATATTATCCTGCAGAACATATTATTACAGTTGGATATGTAGGCCGGATTTCCAGATTGAAGTAAGCCAAAATAGAAAGCCATTGTCAAACATTAACAGATCATGAATGAGATCCCGAAGGGTTCTAGGGATGAAAGTTCTCTACAATATGAGAACAAATTTATATGATAAAAAATTTCAATGTTTATGCCAATATGAAAGATGGACATTCATGACAAATAATGGAAAGGAAAAATCTTCAATTTTAAAAGAATATATCCAAAAATTTGATATCCATCAGATTCATGGAAGTCCATCAATCATACAAGAATCATGTCAATTGAGGGAATGTCCCACATGCTATCCAAATGAAAAGAGGACAAAAATATAAAGAGATAAGAGGTCCCGCCACTATGCTAAACATTATTGAAGAATCTTGACAAACTCTATATGAAGACAATAGGGAAAAAGAAGATGTGAAAGAAATGTGGACAGCTGAAAGAAATAATAGGGCTACAATTATGTAGTGGAGAAACTGTTGTAATAATAGAACTCCATTAATGGAATATGAGATAATGGATGATGTAAGAGGCCAATAATCGAGCCTCATGTAGTTGTATAAATAGAAACCTTTAGACTAAGATCGAGGCAGAATGAGTTGAGAAAAAACACTTGAGCTCTCAAATTGCAAAAACACTTTTGTCTTTTGATATAATCTTTATACCAATTTCAGAATATCAATAATAATCCATTTCTTACATAGAAGAATGAGTTTTTAAATTTTCATTCCCATAGATTCTTGATAGATCTAAGAAGAAACTTCTTTCTTATTTTAACAACAAATACAGTTTTTCTTTAATCAAAGTCTAGGGATTTGTCCTTAGAAACGATACAGTGAAGGCAAGAAGCTGAAATAACAAGAATTCCGTTAAGGCAGGAGGTCGTTGAAAGAAACAATTTGCACATTCAGAGCCTGAAGGTCACTCGATTCTAAGAATAAAGATCCAGATTAAAATTAAGGTAGAATTATTATTTTTTGTTAAATTTTGAAAGAATTTCTTAAGATCTTAAAGAATCGCAGGGATTATAAATGTTTATGATTATTCATGATGTTTGGATTACTGTCTACCATGATGTTTATATCATTGTTTTATAATACTATGATAATTTTCATGATAATAGTATCCAATCATGCCAGGATATACAGTTAAAGAATTAGACGATTTGTTAGAAATGATATTTGAAAAAATAGAAAATATTAAATCTCAACTAGAAAGTATAAATGAAATATCTGAGGAATATATTAAACTTATAAAAGAATATGAACAAAAAATAGCAGATTATACTAATATATTAGATCAAAGAATGGATTTATGCTTTAAAAATCAAAATATAAGAATACAGAACAGATCCGAAATTTACTTTAAAATAAAAGGACGTGTCTTACAATAAAGAAACTTATTTCATTAAGAATAAAATAGACTTTTCTACGAAAATTTCAAATAAATTAAGTCAACACGCTATTTTGAATAATCTTCCTTCTTGAAAAGAGTAGATACCTATCTGCTTTGCTTCCAAATGGAAATTTCTCTGAGTGCAGGTCTGCCTCATTAAAGTTGTTGCAGAAAGGGAAAGGTATTATTCTTAGACGTTTCATCATTGTGTTTTTCATTATAGCCCTCAATTCTGTCATTTTTTGTCCAAGGACTAGAGTAGAGTATTCACCAGTAATCCTGTTTACATACGATGCAGATGGATGCTCTTGTCAAAGGTGCTATATAGGATCAACATTTATACCCAAGCTCCAAGGAAATTTTTTCTACACTTCGAAGGTTGCACATTAATTTTGGTTCTGAAAGCATATATATCAACCTTAAAACGTCACTTTTAAGTTTTAAAATAAATATAGTAATTTTTATTAGTCAAAGTTTGAAACAAGTTGCTTATTTTGATAGTCAGTTAAGTGTTGCATGAAAATAAGTAACCTTTTTTTAAAAACTAGTGTTTGCACGTGCGATGCACGTGCCGCAGTTTAGTTTGGTATTTAATAGCGTGGAGCTATTTTAAGGTATTTTTCATAGAAAATTAGCAAAAAAAAGCTCTCAACTAAAGCAATATGCATAATGATTAACATCTTATGAAAAAAGCAAATTATTTGGCAAAACATGTTAAAATATAAATATGTAAGTTTTAACAATATTTCATACCACAATAACCAAATATAGATATCTGCCCAACTTCAAACATCTAAAAGAACATAAAATATAAGACTCGTGTTATCAAATATCAATAACTAAGTGCACCGTGGTCTAAGGTCAGCTATCCTGCAATCCAGTTTTCTTATCTAACTTAGACTAGTTTAATCATACATTCAAGTTCTCAACTCTACCATTTACTTTTCTTGGTTAAAATTGACTCTCGTATACACCTGCAATCTTTAATATGAAATATGAAAAATATAATATAAATAGGTGTGAAATCAAGATTGAACCAAACTCAACGAACCGAGACAAGTCTAGGCTTTGTCCATGAATGGCTTCATTCATTTACATGAAATAAATTATAGTAGTTTACCAGGATGGATTGGTGGCCATCATGATGGTAAACATATTTGCTCTCCTTATCATTCACGTCATCGTCTTCACATGCTCCATCAACAAGGGCATAGAGTGCAGCATCTCTACTAACACATAAAAGCATTAATTTTGACTTTCCTTTGTGCTTATGCTAGATCACAACAAAAAGAGAGAATATTTTGCAGAACAAAATAAATTGAAGTATTCTACCTTTCAGTATAACTATAAGTGAAATTTGTAGTATTTTGGGAAAAATCTAAACCTGAAACGAAAAAATATAAAATCAACATAACTAATATGCTCAGTTTCCCATTTTGGTCACAATTTTTTGGATCCTTTACACACCAAAACAGAAGTTGCAAATGGAAAAAGAAAAAAGAAAAACAGAAAAAGTATATCATCTAACAGTAAATGGAAAAATACTAACAAACATATAGAGAAGAAAAGCAAAATGAAGTTGTGACTCATAATTTATAGGATGATTCTGTAAAAATCATTTCGAAGGGTTCTCCCCATAGAAGAATAATACAGACACGAAATTAGGGTACTCGACCATGATTCCATATTAATGACCATAACTCTCAGTCTCATACAATACTTCCTTATTGCAAGATAATCTTACATATAGCTCCATCTTTTATAGTTCATAGATCTTTCAAGAAGAAGTTAAACATACAAATATTGATCACATAAAGCAAATGAGAATCAAACAACCTTTAAAATAAGGATACCTTTTTTCTTTTTCTTTTTCTTTTTTTCTTCTTCCAAAAATGGGTATAACTAAGTCGATGTTCATTTAGAATGTAATATTTTCACATATTGAAAAACTCATTCAATTTCCTGTGTAATTGTTAATTCTCAGGAAATGAGTTCCAACAAATTTAGCTCTAAAACGTTAAAACTTATTTGTTTTGTTTGGAATCAAGTTTCTAACACCAATATTTCACAATTGTCGCTTCAGTTCTCACCAATGAGCAGACCCTGAACATAATAAATTCAGCTTACAAAGTTCATTGTACAAGTCTTAGTTATATACCAAAAAATTTCAGAGATTAAAGTGTATATATCAGTACCATTTTTAAGCTCCAATTCATTCTCCAGTTTCTTAAACACAATCTTGATTGTGGATCCCACTACCCATCTTCCCTTAAGAACTTGTATTGTGAGTGACACAATGGAGATTGAGAATCAGGAATCATAAGAGCATTGCCAATCGCCTTCTCTGCCACTGCCACCACATCTGCCACAACCACCGCCACATCCCTCATGATCTCCTTGGCAGCCGCCACGACCTCGTAAAATAATAGGAACACATCTAAGATAAATAGCAATACATTACGAAAATACAATTACACAAGGCCAATATTAAAAAATCTCACCGCACATCGCGGAGACATCGTATTTAACATAAAAGGAAAAAAGGGCGCAAAGACATGTTTTAAGGGAGTGAAAAAAGATAATGAATTCAACATGTTATTTAATAGAAAAGGGAAAAAACGGCGTGGAGCCATGACATACGAAGTCTATTTTTCCAACACAAATTATTGCACTTATGCACTTTAAAAAAAAAAAAAAAAAAAATCCCTCTGCACATCGCGGAGACATCCACATCATGGACACCATGTCCCGCTGGTGTCCGCGATGTGCAGACACCAGCTAGAATGGCTGAAAAAATCTGAAGTTACATGCAGTCATTCAATTAACAAAGTTGGATCGCAAAACACTCTATTCGACAATTATATTACTAAAATTATAAATCAATAGCTCCCAAAATAAGTTAAGAATCCACACCACAATAGTTTGAACTAAATACAAAAATAATGCCATTGTCTAAGAGATAAAATCTGTGGACGTTAAATTCTTTTTCCCATTCTATAAATTTCAAATTCACTGGATTTTTTTGGGGGAATCTTAAAGCTCGTGAAGAAAAAAAAAGTTTATGGAAATAATTCCTTTCGGGAAATGAAGTGATATTTCTACTAATTATTTTGGATAGATGCCTCCAAAATAGCTCTTTAGAGTCTAAAACAAATATAAGAAAAATTAATTTAATCAAGAGTAAATATTAGGTGACAATGCAAAACTGTGATTCCATAAAATCTAATGTTGAAGCATAAAGGAAGAGTTGAACAGATCTTCCAGTTTACAATTCCTCTATGACATTGATTTCTACAAACTAATGAAAAACTTGGATGAAAGTTAAAAGAGTCCAACCTGACTCATCTCAGAAAAGCTAATTTAATATCCTCAAACCAATAACATAATGATCTGATGTCGCCTGATACATAAAGAAATCCCATCAGGAATTATACAACTTGAAAAACATGAAAGATAAGACAAACATATGTACAGAAATATATCTGAAAATATTTATTCAATTAAAGTTTAAGCAAACACTTACCAAAAACATTTGTTTACCACTCCAAGCTAGAAAAAAAGAAATGACTCCAGTCCTCACAAACCTGAACAAAAAGTTGAGCAAACATATCTAATTGCAGAAACTATACTTTCGAAAAAACAAACACAAAAGGGGACATTTCATCACGACACAGAAGGGAAACTTTTTCTTCTATCTTATGTTTCAGAAGCAATTCAAAGGGTTAAACAAACTTGTTCGTTTGGAATTAGATTGATTAGAAACTAAATCGACTGTTTGTAAAAGCAAAGATGAGTGGTTAGAGATTTCTATACCAGGATATCTATACCGCCAAAAGTTTGTAAACCCAATCAGTTCAATTGAGGAAGAACCCATGTAATGCGAATTGTCGTGCAATCTCAAATCCAATTCCTCAGTTTGCCCCTGTCACCACGGCTATGGTATCAAAAGACAACCATATGAAAAACAATCCACAATTTACAACAATTCAGCTTAAAGTTAAATTCTTCAGAGTCAACCTTGACCAACTAACTAAGCTTTGTTCCATCGTGATGTAAATCAAACTTGCAAAATCACTAAGGAAAAAAGAATAACAATGAGGACAATGTTATTCTTCTACCAAGTTAGTAGGTTTAGTAGCTATATCAAATCACATGAAATGGTATTCTTGCGACCTTGAGAAGATTTGAAAGGTGAACTTTCTCTGATAAGTGATCGCATCAAAGATCTTTGCAAATATCTACACTAAAACCAATTTTGAACATGTGAAGACTCAAATAATTAATTGCCATTAAGAAAATGAAAATTATGTGAAGCATATAGCAAATTGCCATAGATGGAAATAGTAAACACTTATGTAACATAATTCCGACATGAATGCGAATTGCTAGAGATCGAAACAAAGTAACTAAGGATGCCCAAAATGCTACATCAAGAACTGAACATCAATCTGGAATGCCAAAATTAGTATTGCCATGTGAATCAAAGTTCAACGCAAGAACATAGTTGAGAAAAAGAATTGTAATCTCCTAATAAAATAGAAGAAGAAGGGAAAAAAAATTCCTCCGTGTAGCGCGGAGACACGGTGCGCGGACACGGCATGGTTGATTCACATGTATATGCCTCGGCATCATGAATCAGAACTTGCAAAGAGAAAGAAAAATGATGCAAAGTTGATCAAACATGTGGAAAAAAATAAGAGAGAAGCTAGAGAACCACACATCATGTCATCATATATCTTGATCCTAACAGAGAATGAGATTTGTGATCAACCTGATTCGTATTCTCATCAAATTTGAACACTGGGATATGACTGCTTTCAACAAACTCCCTTTTCTCATCAGGTGTCAAGCTCTCCATCAACTCTTCATTGATATAAATATTTGGTTCATACATGAAAATGACAGCTGCTGCAGGTGACCATTTAGCATGATCTTTACCAATTCCTTTCCTAGCTATGGCTCTTAGAATCAGCTCCTAACCACGACATAGCTTCACAATTATGATTCCCCTATATATACACATAAATCATCTAAGGATTCATTTCCCTAAAAAATGATAGTTGCTAATGATCATATATTTATCAACAAAAATGAAGCAAAAACAACAAAAATGTGGCCAACATTGTTAGTTTGTTACTCCGTAAATAAAATGACACAATTTGCCACAAGTCTAGCAAATAAGGCTCCCACATCATATCATATTAGGAAGCTAAGAAATGGAATAACCTCCAAATATCAGAGAATAGGATCAGTTCTTGAATTACACTTCAAAAACCATGGCAGTACACATTGAAAGAAATTTTGATCACTCTTAACCTAGATAATGCTCTGATAAAAGCATCGTGAACACACAAAGCAAAATGTGTTTTTGGACTCTGGGCATCAAGTTTTTATAGGCCTAAATATTCTAATTGAGATAATATATTACCACAAAAAATATACACATGGAAAGTTCATGGCTAAAACATTACCATGAACAATGTTTCTGGAATTTAGGCAATAGGCGTCAAGGTTGAACCTTCAAATCTCCCCTTCTAAGTAACTTGCTTAGAAGGCCTTATTCAAACTTAAAGATGAAAAAAATGTCAAGCATACCCTCATTTAAAAAGGTTTCCTCCAACAAAGTTGTGTTTAATTTAGTTTTCCTCTTTGGATTTTCATAATTACTCCCCTCATTTTTCTAATTGTTGCACAACATTGTTTGTAAATAGTGAAAATAAAGAAATCAATTGTATACCCACATTGTTGATCATTGAACAAATTTTGGATGTGCATCGTTTCTCACTATTGCAATCATTCAAATCTATACATTTGCTGTTGAATTTTTCTTGTGGGAGGATTACTCGACCCCATAAAACTCAACAAACAGGGTTGATAATATTGAGTTAAAAGGTCAAATTTAGGGACAACTCCCCACCTTATTAACTCGGCAAGGTCAAGTTCACCTAAGCCATGTGTCTAAGGATAAGAATAAAAAGTTTCATATCTTCAATTCAACCAAAAAATTGTGTTCGAATGCCTTTTTTCATTTTCTATTGCTCTTGGTCCATTCTCGATAAAATCCACATCTTTCAACCTATATTACTTTCAATAGCCTACTTTAATTACACAAATAAACACGTCAATGACAGCAATTCGCGATCCCTCTAAATGTATATAAAAATCCATCCACAGTAGCTTCCAGGATCAAGACTTCTACATGCACAACAGATATTTAGTAAAAGTATCCACATTTTTGTTAAACTCCAAAAATTAATAAAAAAAAAAAAACACATAATTCCAAAAATGAATAAAAATTCTCATTACCCTTGAAAATGACAGTGAATAGGAAAAGGCAGCATGCAAACAAATTCCAGCCATACAAACTATATTCTTTGCAAGTGGCAATACATATTATTTAGACATCTTCCAAGCTCCTAATGGATTATTTATTCCACCAAAGGCTTTGAGGGTTTATTTATTCTTATCCAGTATCAATATTTAGTTGTCTCCGTGCTGAACGGGGGAGAGGGGAGGTTTAAAGAGTCGTATAGGAATCTCTTTCAATTTTTTGTGACCTTTGATTTGCATAAGCAGCTAAATTAACATTAACCCATGGCAACTTTACAGTAAAAATTACCGAATAAAATGAATTCAAAATCTTCAAAAACCTCAATTCATATAAACATGAAGATGTAAATAAACCCTATGAACCAAAATGAAAAAGAGCACACAATCTCTAGGAAAAAGATAAAAGAGAGTTTTTGCATACACAGGAAGAGAATGGTAGAAACCTGCGCCGAAATCAACTGGGTCGCCAGAATTTGTTAGCAGAAAAGGGTTAAAGTCGGGTGATTCTTTGAGTTTAATACTTATGGTATCTTCTGGGTTGCTATGTTCGAAGAAAGATGTAAGATTCTTATAGTTGTTTGGGATCAGGGTTTGGAAAGGAGATGGGTTTTTGGTGTTCGAAATAGGGATTCACAGAGTTTATTGGATCAGCATCTCCTGTGGTTGGAGAAGGCAAGAGGATTGATAGGGTTCCGGTAAGGCAAAAGACGAGGGTAGAGGAATTTTAGCTTCTGCGAAGGCAGAGGAATTAAAAGCGGGCGGTGAGATGCTTAAGCCAGACGACGTCGTATTGGTCGACCAAAGTGCCTCTTTTATATGTGTTAGGAAAAAAATTAGAAGTAAGAAAGAGTTAATATATCTATTCATGTTGTGAAAACAAAAATTTACTCAAAATCAAGTTTTACTTACTTACGAGCATAGCCAAATATTTGGCTGTTTTTCACTTTTTGGAATTCTGGTTTCAGGATGACCTCTTTAAACATTTTTTTTCCTCTTCCTTTAAATAGTTCTTTGGCTTGGCCCCGAGAGCCTTTCTTTCTGATCTCTTGGTTGCTGGACAACAATTTTGTGAAGAGGATTGGTCAAAATTGAAGAAGAAATATCAGTCTCTTGAGGAAGAGGATTTGCATCGCTGTTGCTTCTCTTCGGCCTATATTGTGGCACTACCGCATGACAGTCTTGAAATTGCTTTGGATGATGAGAGGTATTATATGATCAGTGTCCGCACAGAAAAAATACTATTTTAACAATGTTTTGTTGCCTTAATCTTTTGGCATTTTAGTTGTAACATGTTCCACCCCTTAACTAGTGAAAAAAAGATGGAAGAAAGAACTGACAGAAAAATAGACAAGATATTAGTTTCTTTTTTCTCTACATGTTGTCTACTATTGACCTCACCAAACATACAGTACATAAGTTTCTCAAACCAAATTTCATTCACGAATGATGTGTATGTGCAGAGTTGGATATTCTAATGAAGTAGAAAATATCCCCCTCGACTGGGCATTGGGAGCTTTCATTTTGCAGAGCGCTGCTATGTTGGATTTTCAGCCTTCTAACTGGATTGCCGTTGTAGTAAGTGGTCAATCTTCAGCATTGCTGCTTATATTCGGAATTTTCCTTGTGTTGATTTGTGCATGGTTTGTGTCAAACTGGAGAAACCCTCAGTTGGAGACAATTTATGATCTCGAGAAAGCTAAGTATATAGTTACACGGTCCATAGATTCTCGTAGCCTTATGGGAGAACACAAGTTTAACCTGTATTTATGGATTGGAGGAAGACTGCCAATTTGTTTTCGAGTGTATTGAAGGTGTTGCTATTCAATACTGCGTACGAAACAAGGGAGCTTATTATTATTTTTTCAATACGGAAGCGTGCTATAATTGTACAATTTTCATTGTACATATTGTAGGCAGGTTTAGAAATGTGTTTATCAGAGTATACAATAGAGATTGGAGAGATATTTACATGATAGTAACTGGTTGCTTGAATAGTTTCAGGGGATCTGCTAACTGTCTAGCTTGTTCTCGTGTTTCAAGTGGCAAACATTGAAGGTTTGATAAATGGTTTGTTGGTCGTGTTTTATTTTATAATTTTTATGTCAAACTGAATTATGTAGTTGTTTCAGCCCCATTTTTGTCAAAAAAAAAAAAGGCATTTTTTAATAGTGTGTTGATGAGAAATGTATGGTTGAAAAATAATGAAAATTTTTGAGTTTGCGCGTAATATTATTTTATTAAAGAATGTGCATGTGCAATTGAAATGGAGTCAAAACACTATTCAAGAATGCATTTTTTTTTTCAAGAAATAGGGCTCAAACAAAGGCTACAACTCCCCGTTCCTCTAAATATCTTTTTGCATTTGTAATCATGTAAGGGTGGCGCAGTCGATAGCCGCCCAATCTTGGCTCGGCTTGTTGGACGAGCCGAGTTCAGCTCATCAGTTGACCAAGAGGCCAAGCCTCACTCTGCTCATGGGCCTTGCTCGTGTAGGGCCAAGTGTCACGCAATAAGAATGCTTAGTTCCCCATTCGGCACGGCAAACACGCTAACAGTTAAGCGCGATGCATATCTTACCAACATTGCACTAATGATATATGATCATATGCATGTATTCTCCTTTACATCATACTCATAGCATGCATGTACGCCAGTTGTTTCAGCTTGTCGGTCACAGAATGAGGGGAGGACGGTCTTGAGGTGTTGAACCTCGGGAGCCAAACCTACGATTCGTGAAAGTTGGTATCGAAGCGGGACCGCTCGATGCATGCGGCGTTGTTATGGGACAATGTCGTGTATTCATGCGGAGAAAAGATTTTGGGCCACGGATCGTATCAGCAAGCTGGCCGGACACGACGAAGGAAGTTGGTATCATAGCATGCATGTATGCCAGTTGTTTCAGCTTGTTGGTCACAGAATGAGGGGAGGACGGTCTTGAGGTGTTGAACCTCGGGAGCCAAACCTACGATTCGTGAAAGTTGGTATCAGAGCGGGACCGCTCGATGCATGCGGCGTTGTTATGGGACAATGTCGTGTATTCATGCGGAGAAAAGATTTTGGGCCACGGATCGTGTTAGCAAGCTGGCCGGACACAACGAAGGAAGTTGTGGGGAGAAAGGATGAAGAGAGGCAGCGTTGCGCAATTGCTGGGTGCCTTTCAAATGAGCTTTCGAAGAGCGCACCGTGCAGGGCACAATTCGACATGCATTGAGGCGCTGCGGTTTGGAGACCGTTCACCCGAGGAATCAATGCTCAGAGGGGCGAAGGGTGAAAGTTGGTGTCGGAGGCAGCAAGTACGAGTTACTGCAGGTTTGGAGGCCCGTTCATATGGAATGGTACCGTTGTTATCCTTGCAACGAGACAGATGTGTGTTGATGCGAAACTCTCTTCTCGCTACGAGGACGTAAGCGAATTCGAATGGGGGAGAATGTCACGCAGTGAGAATGCTTAGCTCTCAATTCGGCACAACAAGCACGCTAACAGTTAGGCGCGAGACATATCTTACCAACAGTGCACTAATGATATATGATCATATGCAGGTATTATCCTCTACATCCTACTCATAGCATGCGTGTATGCTAGTTATTCGGGCTTGTCGGCCACAGAATGAGAGGAGGGCAGTCTTGAGGCGTTGAACCTCGGGAGCCAAACCTGTGATCCGTGAAACCAAGCCAAACCTGCAACAAAAACTTATATTTCCTTTATGTGTAATTACAAAAATACCCTTAAAATTAGAGATGTTTTGAAAAATCATATGAAATGTTTTTAAAAAGTAAAAAATACTGTGTAAAAATGAAAAGGTGACAAAATGTCACTTTTTTATATAAAAATTGTCATTTTTTTACTAAAAAAAAGTGACTCAAACTCAAAAAAGTGACAAAACTAAGAGCTTGTTTGGTAGGGCTACTAATCAGATTAAAATTGAAAATATGGTTGTTGTTGGGTCTCACTCGTCTAATAAAAGTCAACAATGACGGCTAATTTTTTAATTTTAATCCGATTTTAATCTCTACCAAACACTCTCTAAATAAAAAGTGACAAATACCAAAATAGCACCATAAAAAAATACTTTTTTACTTTTATTAAAAATGATGTTTGTCATTCAAAAGAGTGATATAAATTTTAAGAAAGTGATAAGAAAAAGTGACATACATTAAAGAAAAAACGTGAGAAAAATTCAAAAAAGAAAGTAACAAATATTAAAAAAAGTGACAAACATTGACAAAGATTAAAAAAGTGGCAAACATGAAAAAAAAAGTGACAGAAATTTTAAAAAAGTGGCAAACACTAATAAAAGTGACAAAGTTTAAATAAGTGACAAAACACCAATTAAAACATTAGAATGAGTTCAATAAATTAACAGAAAAAGTGACATAATCAAAGCATGATCAAGTTACATTTGTTGCATGATTGTGATTCATTGGAATCAATTCAATAAAGTGACATAGTCAAAGCATGATTAGATGGTATTGGTGTATAATTGTGATCTCATTCTTGTTATCATACACAAATTTGCCGACTATGGCTAACCCATTTAAGGCTAATAATACAAGGCAAAAGCAAAACTTTTTATTAATAATAATGCAAGGCAGAAATAAGAGGTAATACTTATGAAAAATGGACAACAACGTTTAAGGCTATAACATGCCAAAATTATGCTGTCAAAGGATTTCTATTCTCATGATATTAAGCTGATCAACTCATTTGATAACTCTACTTAATAGTTATTGGGGTAGAACATAATAGTCATTGGGGTCAGTTTTAACAGCTCAGTCAAAATAAGCTTCGAGCAGCATCCTTTTTAGTCTGACATATTAGATCATCATAGAGTGATAAGACACTGCCATCACTTGGATCAGCCAAAATTACCCTACCACAATACTCTTATGCTTTTACAAAAGAAAATCTTCTTTAACCTCTTTCAACAACTTGGCATAATTTGCTAACAAGAGAGAATTGCTAGGATTTGCTTCAATCATTTTTTTATAATAAGAATTTGCACTCTCATTCCCATTCCAGCTATTCAGATCTTGTGAATCGAATCCCAACCCATCATTCGACCCTCTTCCGCCACCATCCCTGCACACCCTGCCACCACATACTCTGCTTCCACCGCCCATCACAAAAGTTTGCGGCAAACTTGCATAATCTGCCACCACCACAACACTTCTTCCTCCGCCATCCCTAGCCCGAAGCTAGACAACAACGCGGACCCGACCCCACCTCTTGCCCTGCGGTATAATATCATATTCGGGTGATGACTCGATTGTTGAATTGGGTATCCATGAATTCAAAATTGGTGATGAAGAGCTTCTCAATAACAATAATCTTTAGCTTTCTTGGTTTGATTTTGAATATCTATTTAGAGAAAGAGAAAGGAAGTTGTGCTGCCTTTAAGTCCTCCGTGTTGGAGGAGAGAGTGTCTGAAATCGCCCGAAATTGGTAGAAAGAAATCATTGGTTTAGGATTTGGTTGGGGTTGAATTGTATTGATGAATGAGAGAACGTATAGTATACAGTTTATAGAAGGTTTAAAAGGGAAAGGGTAGTTGTCAATTTTTCGATTAATGGGCCGTACTGGACCTAATTATCCTTTTCATTTAAAAGAAATTGAAATTTACATTAAGTTTATGTTCAAAAATTTAAGCTCCATTTTAATTTTAATATACTTTTTCTTTTCTTTTAACTACACATTTTTCAACAAAATAATATTACATGTAAACTCAAAATCTTGTCTTTTTTAATCATATATTTTCTAAAAAATTACTATTTTAAAATACTTTTTTTTTTAAAACCTTTTTAAAATGGAGCCTAAACAAGGGCTAAATATGACAGCTTAAATAGGACATAAATAATCTATGGGGAAAAATTCATAACTCAGAGTTTAATTATAATTCATTTGGAAACTAAGTTAAATGTTAAAATTTAAAAAATGAGATATTTTTTAAATTTTATTTTTGAAATAATTAATTAAAAGTATATTTTATAAATTAAATATAATGTCACAATTTTATATAATTTGATTAGAAATTATCGAATTAATTGATTATAAATAATTTATTGGTCACAATTAAAAATTGGATAAATAGCACAAAACATTCATACCTTTTAATGTCATTGTGCAAAACATTCATAATTTTCATTTTTTGGCATTTTTCATTCATACTTTCCACATTTCATTGTGCAAAAGGTTATGTTCAATCATTTTTTCAATAAAATGACGATTTTACCATTCTTTCAAATAAAACAAAAAGAAAAAGATGAATAACCAACGACAACTATAGTCCTTAAATTTTTAAAAAATTCCAAAGAAATCATAAATTCTCCACCACCACCACCACCACTTTCACAACTTACCGAGCTATCACATATAGATTCATATAGCACCACCTTTCAACCACCAGACTCCACCATCACCAACCTCACTTCACTCCCCCAGCGTCTCCCACAAGAATTTGAAGATTGGAGCACTTAGGACTCACCAATTTTGGTCAGTCAGCTCTCTCCGTGCGTCACGCCATTGGAGAGTTTTGAACCATAAATTGAAACAATTGGGGGATAATTGGTTCAATTAGATTCATACCCATTGTCGTTTGGGTTTGTTAATGTTGTGGGATGCATGAATTGAAGGAAAAATTTTTGGTAAAATGGACGTCACCACTATCGAATGTCTAGATTGCAATAGAATTATTTGAGGCAAGTTTGATTGACGTGAGGTCATGTATATGTTCGTCGAGGTGAGGGGTAGTTGTCGGTGGTGGTGCGAGATCGTGGGTGGCGCCAAAAGTGGGGTTGCCGTGAAAGGTTGTATACGACAGTTTAGTATTTTAGGCTGCAAATGTGATTGTTTTCGACAGATTTTGTGACCAATACTTTGGGAGAGGATGTTAAGGAGAGTGAAGCGAGGCTAGTAGTGATGGAGTCTGACAGGCGTGGTGGTCGAAAGTGGTGATATGTGGCGGCTTGGTAGGGTTATGAAAGTGATGGTGGTGGAGAATTTATGACTTATCTGTAATATTTTGAAAATTTTAGGACTACGATTGCAATTAGTTGTGTATTTTTTCTTTTCTTTTCTTTTTGTTTCATTTAAATAGGAGGGTAAAATCTTAAATTTTATTGAAAAATTGTTGAAAAAGACATTTTGCGTAATGAAAGGTGGAAGGTATAGGTAAAAATACCAAAAAATGAAAGGTATGGACGTCTTGCACAATGACATTGAAAGTGCTATTTACTCGTTAAAAATTTTATAAGTCACAAATTATTTCACAATCGTAAATCTATTAAATTATTAGGTTACATATTATTCATTGGTTATAAATTACAAATTTTATAAGTCACAACTTATTTCATAATTATAAAACATCAAATTAATTGACAACAAATTGTGTTTAAATCACAAATTATTAATCATAAATTAATAAAATTTTAGGTCACACATTATTTATTGGTCACAATTTATCTATTTCATTGATCACATATCAATCAATTTATTGGTTACAATCAACCAAATCATTTGTAACTTTCACAACACTTATGACCACCACCTAACCATTGTCACCAGTTGCATCGCCGCCAAAACCGCCACTTCCCGACAACAAAACATCATCTCAAATATCGCAGCTAACATCACCACCACTATCCACCCACCACCACCACCATACCAAACTATTAATATCACCACGGCCACCACCCAAACACCACTAAAACCACCGCGATCACCAAAGCCAACATCTTCACCACCGGGGCTTCCGATAGAATAGAGAGAGGAGAGAAATAATAGAGAGGATGAAAATTATTAGGGTTTTGCGTGGGTGGTTGGTATAGGTTAGGTGGGATAAATTAAATATTTTGTAATATAATTATTAATATTTAAATTATCATTTCTTATATGATTTTTGAAAAGAAAACTAGTAAATCTTAATTTTGAAATTTGAAGTTTAAGTGGGTGTTTGACACCCATTCTTTTCAAGAATGAGTTTTTGAATAGTGATTGATGTAAAGAATGTGTGGTTAAAAAGTAAGAATAATTTTTGGGTTTATATGTAATATTATTTTATTTGGAGAATGTGTGGTTAAAAATGAGTACTGTAGAAAAATGAGAATGAGAATGAGATTAAAAATGGGTGTCAAACAGAGGCTAAAACTCTAGTCTACTGTAATTCCCACTAATCCATGAAGCGTTGGCTCAAGAGCCATCATGTAGGGAGAGCCCAAGGGCAAGCCTGTGAAGCCTATGACCTTGGGCTTGATTTTGGCTTGCCAAGTTGAAATTTGAGTTCGACTTGGCCCTAGGCTCGTTTAAATGCATGTCAACAAGGGAAAAATTCATATATAAGGTGTATTCTTTACCTCAATTCAAAAGTAAGGTAAATAGTTTGAAAATTCAAAAATCAAGTTTTTTTTTTAAATTCTAATATAATATAATATAATTAACACATCCCCACCTCCACCACCCCTACCGTTCAGGGGATTATTTCGACCACCGTTCCGACCACCACTCTTCTCTGACGATCGTTCCGATGACTATTCCGACGATCGTTCCGGCGACTACTCCGATTCCGACAATTATTCAGATGGTCACAATTCAAAAAATTTATTGGTCATATATCACATATTTCAAAATTATTTGGTCACATATCAAAATTTATTGGTCACAGGTCACATATTTCAAAAATTAGTTGGCCACATCAAAATTTATAGGTCACACAGTCACAGATTTCCAAATTAATTGGTCACAGATTTTTTCACGGTCACAAATTATATAATTTTTAGGTCACATGTAACAAAATGGTTGATCACGGATTATATTTTTAGTCACAAATTATCGAATTTTGGTCACATAGGCCAAATAGTGGGTCACATACCACTACCACTTTCGACCACCCTCACCTCGGTACCACCACAACAGCACCAACGCCACACGACCACAGTTACCATCACAATAGTCACCATCACCACCACAACACTACCACCACAGTCACCATCACCACACCAACAAACACGCCACCATCTCCACCCCGTCGATGCCAACACCACCGCCAACGGAGAGACACCACTAAATAGACCGCCACCAGATCGTCTCACACTTCTATAAAAATTTCAGATCATCGACGATCTGTGACAAACTCATATCACCACCTTCGCGACCGCCACCATCTGCAAACCACCAACCCGAAATCAACTCAACCATCGCTTGCACCACCACCACCTTCGCCACCGCCACCATCAATCACCACAAATCAAAACAACCAACAAAAACAACAGCATCCAATCCGCCACACCCACGGCGTCAAAACATCACCACCACACCCACAGTGTCAAAAATCACCACCAGCGTGCCTCGCGACGCTGCTGTGAGGCGATTCGCAGCAGCGTGTAGCAGCGCTGCAGAGGGAGCTAGAGGGGGAGGGTGAAATGGCAGAGAAGAGAGGAGGGAGGGGAAATGATGACACTGGTCCGTCACACTCCGCTGTGGTCTTTGTCGGTGGCGACGACGTGCGAGGGAGGGACGAGAGAGAGGGGCGACGGGAAGAGATGGGAAGAGAGAGAAATAGGGAGATGAGAGTGATATTTGATTTTTAAGGTTTGAGGGTGAAATTTGTATATATAATATTAAATATTTAAAATATCAAATACCTGAGTTTTGATTAAAAAAACTTCTGCACCTGATTTTTTAATTTGAAACTTTAAATACCGGCTTTTATGCAATTTTCCCCAGTCAACAATCCAGGTCATTGCCATCTCTATAATCTCGGTCATAATTGAGCCCAATAGGGTTGCGAATTGCAATGCTTTGCCTTATGACGTATATTCATTTGGATTATGTTAGGTGTCTCTTACTCGTGACATGTCCGAATAATTAAGTAAATATATTAATAAAGTGAGCTCTATATTTATTTAAAATAAGACGTAACTTTAAGTAAATTTACTGTTGTAGATGCATATTTTCCTCTCTTTCAATAATCAATAGAATGAACCCATTGAATAATCTCTCAGTGTAGAGCAAGCATCATCTCCTTTTGGATTTTTCTTGCGAGACAATCCATTTGCAGTGTCCCGCCTTGTCTTTCACAATAACCTTTGCCATTATAGGCTCTAAGAGACTTAACCGTTTGGCAAAAAAGAAAAGAAAAAAAAAATCTCTCTCTCTCTCTCTCTCTCTCTCCCTCTCCCTCTCCCTCTCCCTCCTCCCCATAGACTCTATTTTGGGATTTTCTCATATTTATTAGGACCGTGCTACACTTACAGACAAATGGTTCACAGATGTCTTACAGACACTCACAAAGATTTTTAATAATATAATATTGTTTCTTTTAGATTACTATTTTGCCCTTAATGAAATAATTTGCAAGATATGTCCTATATCTTTTAGCTGTTAGGTTTTTCAGGATTATTTTCTTCTATACTTCTATTTGGGTCATAAGTTCTTAGAACTAAACCTGGGAATCTTAATTCAGTATTTTCTTGTAACCAAATCAAATATTTTTGTTGCTCAAATTGATGATATTTTATAGTTGTTCTTATTTTGTCCCACCTTTCTTGATTTTCTTCTTTTTTAAGTTCTTCAAGTAGTATTCTAACTTTTCTAGATCTAAACTCACTAGTATTATCTTGGATTCTCCTAAATCGTTCTAAATTTTCTCTTTCTTCGTGGTTCATAAGCTTAATTAGGAGTATATAATATTTTCTTAAACTTTTCAATATTTCCTAAAAACTCTCTATATTTTGTTAGTTTTTCAAAGGCTTTTGGTTGATCTTTTTTAGTTATATAGCCAAGGACAATTCCTTCTGAAACTTCTTCTTCTATATTTTTATATTCATTTATGACATCTTCTACCTTTTTTATTTCTCTACTAGTTTCTACAGGATCAAATCCTATATTATGTTTACAAGCATAATCTATATCAAGATATATACTTTCAAGTTTTTCTTGGCCAGCAGGAAATACTTTTTCAGATTTCTTAACTAATCTTAATAAAAACGAAATATCTACACTATTTAAGTAAAGCTTAAGGCTATCATTATTAGATGTGGATGCTTGTGAAGTGTTCATAACAATCAGAGAATAATTGTGTAAAGAATAGCATATAAAAGCATGTAAATGACTTACAGTAATCAATGAAAATAATCAGGCTTTCCCTCCAGTATGTCTTTATAGTTGTTTTGCATGTACTTAATCAATCTTCAGAATCAAATGAATGTTTAAAATGTTTTGAAATCGTTTGGGTCCACAACTGCTTCCGCAAAAGGCTTTTCAATTAAGGTTGCATTTCTCACTCTAAAGAACTAGCCGTGTTTCCACAGACGCTATCTCACAGTATCCAGAGTCTTTGTTTTCACCTCTATCCAAACTCTTTTCAGAAACGAGTTCTTACTTGGAACGAAATTTTAAAAGATAAACTCACACACATGGTGCTACAATTTTGTTAGAAATCTGCCTTTTTCCCCAAAACATAAATCCAAGACGGGTACTTTGGCATGGCTAACAACCATTCAAAAACAATGTTTTGAAAATCTTTTAAAATCCCTATCTGTACTGCCGAGGAATCATGAGAAACTTAACGAAATCCTTTTATGAAAGCTTTGTTTGAACATAACAAACTTCATCTTTATATTCATAAATTGAAACAGTACATGCTTACACACTATATTTACATACCTTTGGTACTCACCTTATAAAGTTTAGAACTCCATAAGTGATTACCTTATTACAAGCTTTGCTATCTTCAAACTATCTAACAATATTTCTGAATACAAGTAGTGTATACAGAGAAGAGAATTTGAGATGTGTTTTTCTTCAAGGTATTTCGAGATGTCTTCAATCCTGGATTTCTTTCCCTTATATAGAGGTTTTTTAGGCATTCCTTTAGTGATAAGGAATCTTATCTTTACAGCTGTCTTCCCACTCCTTTTGTTAGGTAGTAAAAATAATTTCTCCCACTATCTTGTGTTGGTCACGGGTGTCTCCCCACTCCCTTGTGTTGATCACATGTGTCCATCAATATCTTGTGTGGAATATTATCTCTTGAGTTGGATTATGACATTTCTCCAATATCTTCTGTCTTTTAGTGACCACAGTTTTTCTTTAATAAAGTGAATTATTAAAGTAGTGATAAATGGTCACTTTCTTGTTCTCCATCATTTTTCCATTCTCGATTCAAAGAATTCAGCAGGGAATTCTTCACTGTTGAGGGATGCTCCTTGGCTCATATCTTCTACAACACAGTGCTCGCAATGATGATCACTGTAATCCCAGAGTATTTTGCACAGTTCTTTGGACATATCTTCTGATCCATTAACTTGATTTGAAATTATGGTGGAGAGTAAATTGTCAAGGAGATACAGGTCTTCGTCTTTTGTAGGAACCCTTGCATTAGAATAAATTATATATTCTTTAGATGGATAGATCCATATCTTTTCTTTCTCAGTAATTAACTGAGTTACATATTCGAATATTTCTTTATACCCTTTTGCTCTTCTGTAGGGCATCATGTTAATGATATCTTGATATCCATTTTTCACAACCTTTTGATTGGTTGGCAAAAAATGTTGGTTCGTGAGTCCCAATTTTATAACATGGAACGATGGCTGCATATATTCAAGAATAGGATCCCATTCCATTGGCGCCGAGTAGAACCTGATATATATATTTGTACTTTTAACAACCTCTGTATATCTCTTAATTGCTTTCCTGACATCTGCCGGGAGTTGAGCTATCTCTTTGAGGTCCTTGCTAGGATATATACAGAGTATATTTCCTATTTCAAAGCAATTTCTTACCCAGTTGGCTGGTGTTTCCGGATAAAAGTTTATCTTGTTGTATTTTCCATAGTGGAGAGTTCTCATCCACTTTCCTATTTCAAGATACCAATCAGATAAAATATTAAAAATAACAAGAAAGAATATTACTTCTTCATAGTTATCCTTTTTGGGTATTTTCATTCCATGGCATATCTTGACAACATCTTTTGGGTCAATAGTTTCAATAGTTGGCTTTGGTAATTTCTGGCTTGATGAAGAGCTACCATCGCTAATTTTGATATCTTGTAAATCCCTGATAGGGGTTTTTATATCTTCTTTATCAACAATAGGTTTGAGTATTCCGTGTGAAGGGGTTCCTATTGTTTTCTTGTCTTTCCCTTTATCCTCGGGAAGAGCGCTAGCATTCACAAATCCCGGTGAAGGGATACTAGACTTGGTACAAGTTACCTCTGCCTCAAGGGCTATATTTTTGCCTCGAAGGCTATCTTGGATATTTTGCATTTGTGCTTCCAAGTAGGAAACTTTTATTTCAAGAATTTGGACTTTCGTCCTTAATTGTTCTAGCTCCATCCCTGCTAAGATAATCAGGAAGAAAGTTAGTTTTTCCTTTTATATATTCAATATCAAATTTGAAATAAGAAAACCAAATTTGAATTCTAATAATATATCTATTAGCAATAGATGGATCAACATTGTTTTTCAAAAATGCTTTAACTTGAGTATTATCAGTTCTAATCAAGAACTTATTTGGCAATAAATAATCTTCATATTTTTGTACTCCTCGTTTGACAGCAATGAGTTCTTTTCTATTTATTTCATACCTTGTTTCGACTTCTTTGAATGTTCCTGATGTATATCCTGCAAGTATTTCGGGACAAGAACAATTCTTTTTACAGTTATATTCTTTATGATTCTTTTTTACTTTTAGTACTGCACCCCAGTAATTATCTGAAGCATCAGTTTCAAGGATAAAGAAATCTTCTTCTTGTGGAATTACAAGTTTAGGCAAAACTTTCAATTCCTCTTTTACTTTCCTTATATTCTTGCAATCTTGTTCTTCCCAAGACCATATTACATTTTTCCTTAATTTTGGAAGAAAATAATTTTTTAGTTTGGCACAATTTTCAATGAATCCTTCAGCATAATTCAATATACCAAGGAAACTTTGTAACTGTTTTTTATCTTTGATTTCTTCAGGAAATTCTTGAAGTTTTTCACCAATATGAGATTGCAATTGCAATTCTCCTTCTTTTATGTATAATCCAAGAAATTTTATTTCTGTTTTGGCTATCTCAGCCTTCTTTTGAGAAAGTGTAATACCATGCTTTTTCATAATATAACAAAATTTCTCAAGATGTTCAATATGTTCATTTATATTATTTGAATGAATAAGTAAATCATCAACATAAGCAATGCAAAAATGAGTGATTGGTTTGATTACCTCATCCATTCTTCTTTGAAATATTTGTGGTGCATTTTTCAACCCAAATGGCATTACATTCCATTCATATTGTCCTAAAGGATTAGGGGTGCTAAATGCAGTTAACGGTTTACTTTCTTCTGTAAGTACAATTTGCCAAAACCCTGACTTACAATCAAATTTTGAAAATATTTTCTTATTTTGTACTTGTTTAATAAGAGTATCCTTATTAGGCAAGTAATATCCATCAAATTTAGTAACTTCATTTAGTTTCTTATAGTTAATTACCATTCTGGTTTTTCCTCTTTTTATTTCGCTATGTTTTCTAACCATAAAGGCTGGGCTGCTATGTGGGCTTTTACTAGGCCTAATTAGTTTGGCTTCTAGCAATTCTTTTATTTGGACCTTAAATTCATTTTGGTCTTCCACACTATATCTCATTGGTTTAACTCTTACTATAGTGTCTGGATTAATTAATTCTATCTTGGCTTTTACCTTATCCATGTTCCATTTTTCTAATGGATTTTCAGAATAGGTTTCAGAGATTTCTTTTTTCAATTTTTCTAACTTATTTTCTGTTGTCATTTTCAAAACTGTGATTGGTTTGAATTTTTCTGTACTCCAACATCCACCACGCTGGGTTGAGGAGCTCTGATGTTTAATTTCTTTATATGCTATGCTAATAGCTTTAGTGATTTTTGGTGTAAATATCTTATGTGCACAAGGGGTTGTGAACATATATTTATCAATATATTGTGTAAATGGTGCATATTTTAATAGGAAATTTTGTCCTAATAAAATATCACATCCAATTGTCGTTGACATATATATTGTATCAACAAACACTTCTCTAAAGGATATAAGGAAAGGTACTTGTGTAGCATATTTGCTATATATTATCTTGTTTCCACCTGCTGTTGTAGCGGTGACAACCTTTTTTGAATCATATTTCCAATACTCAGATGGTAGTACATTTGGTAAGCACAAACTTATTGTACTTCCAGTATCTAAGTATGCATGGAATTTAACTCTGCAGTAACTTCTTATATTGAGTGTTATTTCAATATATGGACTCATGGGATTAGTACTTATTACTCTTTCCATGACAACAATGATTTCATATTTTCATCTATTCTTGATATGATGATTGGATTATCATCAACTGTTATTTTTAAATATCCTTGGCAAATTTTGTAAGGACTAAATTTTCCAAGAAAATTCATCCCTAGTATTATAGGTGAACGATTGACTCCATATAATTCATCTTTATATAGAATTATTTCTTTAGTAAATTCTTTTTGATCTTCTCCCACAAATATAAGAGGGAATTTTACATATTTTCTTATTTCAAGATTATTTCCTAAATAATCCTTAAACATATATGGTTCGGGTAATTCAAAGTCTACTAAATGGCTAACAAATTTAGCATTTACATGACTTTTATCTGCTCCGGTATCTATAAGAATAAGAAGATTCTTCTTGTATCCTTCTTGATTAATATATCTAGTTTTGATATAGTATTGTGAACTTGTTGGTTCAGAAATACTTAATTTTCTAAGTTGACTTGTCTTAGAGTTTTGTCTGGAAGGGAATCTTGCAATAAGATTATCTCCTTCTAGACTAATACTATTTCTTCTTATCAATTTCCCTTCAGAATTGATTTCTCTTGCTTGTTTATGAAAATCAAGCATTATCTGTTCTGGTATGGTTACTTCATGTTCTTGGTATTTTCTAGGAGGTATATATTCAGCCAATTCTTTAAATTCTTTATGTATGATAATGTTATCAGTTATTTTTCTTAAGTTATTATGATGGCTAGTACTAAAAGCAAAAATTGATTTTATGCTTATACTAATAGCTTTACTTTTTTGTGGCATTTTTAGATTTCCAATTCTATAGTATAGATTGAAACTTTGATCTATATTTTCATCAATTAATGACACTGCATAATTTGGTCTTACTGTGAACATTATCTTTTGGTAAACTAGATTTCCTACAATAGTTCCTAATAGAGCATCTACAGGATCTTGTAAGATTCTATTGTCCATACAATATATTTCTATTGGTATGTTCATACCTTCTCTAAAGTATCCTTTTACCATAACTTGTATTTCTCCTATTTCAATACATTTCAATTTGCTTCTTACATTCTCTGGTATTTTAGATAACTTCTGTTTTACCCATTCTTTTGTGATTATAGGAATTCTTGTTTTTCCCATTATATCTTCTATATAAATAGGTATTTCTCTATAATTCATACTAACAATTGTTTTATTTACTCTTGGTAATATACCTAAGAATCCCTGATGAAATACATCTTTTTCTTGTAAATCTAGTATCTGCTTGGTTATTCCTTTATATTTTTTAATGTCAAAGGTAATTTCTTGTTTTATGCCTTCTACTGAATCTTCAACTTCCTCAGTTGTTTCTATTTCTATTTCTTGGTCTATTTGTTGTATTTCTTGATTCATATACACTATCTCTTCAGAATCTTCTTCTGATGAGGATGTATCTAATTCATAAATACTACTACATTCACTACTCAAATCTTCAAAATATTCAATTGGTTCTATATCACTATCATCTTTGAATTCTTCATAAATTCTAAGAGTTTTTACATTCTGTTTATCTTTCTTTTTAGGACATTGAGGGGCAATATGTCCTTCTTCATTACATATGAAACATCTACATTTTTTGATATATTTTGGCTTGGGCTTTACAGTCCAATTTCTTTTCTTAAAATATTTTTTATTTGGTTTAAAACTTCTTTTCTTAAACCTTTTAAAATTTTTGAATTTTCTTTTATATTTCTTATAAGGTTTATATTTCTTTTTGTAACATCCAAATTGTTCTATTTGACCTAAATCTTTGTAACAACACAAAGAATTTTTCCTTATCTTATATGCTTTCTTATTTTCTAGAGCTTCTCTACACCAAGTGCTTATCATCCGTTTTGTGAATTCAATCCTAGTTCCGAGACTATCTAATTTTATACCTTCTTCTTCTCCTGCTGGTAATATTTTTTCATATTCTTTTAATAACTTCATTCCCCAGGGGTGTGGTAGCTTTGTAAAATAGGATCTTAACATTGGTTTATTTTCTTGGTAATCTCCTTGGTTCAATACATAATATATCTCTTCAAATTTACATGTGTACCTATCTAATTCACACATATCACATATTCTTAAATTTTCCATTGCTATTGTTCCTGAATTATATTCTTCTTGTTTTCTAAATTCTTCATCAGAACTAAATCTATGTCCTAAAAATTCTGTTCTTAAGGCTCTTTCAAATCTTTTCAATATTTCTTGTATATTTTGATCATTTAAAGCATTTCTATTATCTAATGCTTCAGTTGTATCTTCTCCATATTTTATTCCTATTTTAATATCTTCTGGTAATTTTCTCCACCAGTCAGATGCAATTCCTCTGAATGTATGTTCTATAAATCCAAATGCTGTATATGTCTCCCATTTATTAAATTGTATTGCTAAATCTGTACTTTTTACCCATGTATCTATAGCTTTATTTTTATCTACACAATCTAGATCTAACCATATTCCTGTTGTGTGAATTGGTTCATTATAAGATTTCATAGGACTTATTTCTTTTACAGATTGTTTTCCTATATTTCCAGTATACCTCTTTTGTGTTTTCCTATATTGGTTAAGGCCATCCCTATTAGGTATTGGATGATGGGGTTGCCATTTTTCATATTTTTCATCACTACTAAAGTCTTCTTTTTTAAAGCTGGATGATGGATTAGTGTTCATTTTTGTATTTTCCATTTTTTCAGTTAATTCTTCTAACTGTCTTTTATATTCATTATATTCTTCGCCAGTAGATTCTAAGAATTTTTGTTCTAATTCTTCAACTTCTGTAATCATATATTGATTTATCTCTTGATTTTTTCCTTTATTTTCATCTTTTTGTGTTATCCTAAAATCTAAAGGTGGATTAATTATAATTTTATCTTTTCCTTTAAGATTATTATTTAAAAGAGCATTTCCTATCTGTAGATTATATTCTAAATTTTCTAATCTTTTATGTACATCTTCAAAACTTTCATTTATACTATTTTTAGGTAAATAAGGATAACTTGGTTTTTTATGTTTTCCTATCTTATCTAAAAATTCTTCAATTATACTTTCTTCATCCATTATGTTCATCATTATTTTAGGTTCGTAACATGGCTCTGATACCATTTTTTATCGGAGTGCGCGGAATTTTAAATTTAATCTTAGATAGTTGTGTATTCTATGTAATTTCTTAACTCAGAATATTTTAATCTATTGTTTATTATGGATATATAAAATCTCAAAGTTAATTTATATCTTAATTTTTTATAAATTTTACTAATTTTATGAGTTTTAGGGCTTCTCATAAGATATTGTATTTTCTTGGGTTTAAATCATATGTTTATAAATTTTAGGGACTAAATTGAAGCTTTTTTGTTCTTGTAATGACCTATAGTTGTAAATTATATGCATGAGGGTATTTTGGGAAATTAATGTTTCTGTAAAGTTTCTGTAATGCTACAGTCTGTAGGTTTAGATTTTTTCTATTTATTACTCCATTTTACCTAAGCAGTCTCGATTAAGTGGGCCCCCTTTGTTCAAACGAAGGTACAATCATAATTGATAGAATCCAATCTTCACTTTCTTTGATAATTTGATCATCACACAAAAGATGCTATAAACCCTTTGTATTTAAGAGAATCTAATAAAGTAGTACGTACCCGTACTAAATGCACCAAAAATGAGTAATTAACAGCGCTTTGTTGATTTAAATGTGGACAAATTTTTATTACCATAGGCTGGTAAAAAGTTCAGGGGTAGCATTTATTATTATTATTACCACCAAAAATGAGTAATTAACAGTGCTTTGCTGATTTAAATGTGGACAAATTTTTATTACCATGGGCTGGTAAAAAGTTTAGGGGTAGCATTTTTTGGTGTTTATTATTATTATTATTATTGAGTTAATACTCTAAATAGTCACTGAACTTTGCCAAAAGTTCTCAGGAGGTCACCGAACTTCAAAACTTTCCTAATTAGTCACTGAACTTTGCAAAAAGTTCTTAGGATGTCACTAAACTTCAAAACTACCATAAATAGTCACTGAACTTTGCTAAAACTTCTCAGGAGGTCATCGAACTTTGCAAATTGGGACCCCATACATCAATAATTTAGTGACCCCCAAGGAACTTCTTGTAAAGTTGAGTGACTATTTAGGGAAGTTTTGAAAAAGTTCAATGATTATTTAGGGTATTTTTAAAGATCAGTGACCTCCTAAGAACTTTATGCAAAGTTCAGTGACTAATTAAGGAAGTTTTGAAATTCAGTGATCTCATGGGAACTTTTGACAAAGTTCAGTGACTATTTAGGGTATTAACCCTATTATTATTATGTGTATCAAAATTTTAATTTTGGGGTCTGGCAAAATTTTTGCCTTGTTTCCTTTTGAACTATTTCTAGGATGCTATTGATGATTTTGATATAGCTGCGGAGAAACAAGTTTTGTTGTCTCTTTGCTCTCACCTTTGCTTCTCCGGATTGAGTCTCGCTCTTAGATCTTAACCATGAGACTATGAGTCATCCTTACAAGGCTATCTCGATCTCTATCATGCAGACTGAAGTGTTTAATCCGATTATGATCAAGGATGACGTGGTTGAGAGGGATTAAATTGTTGATAGCGAGTAATCGACTATGGAGGATGATAATGAATTATCGTTTTAGACAATGATAATTTAGAGTTGCCCTCGAATCATAGACCTTATAATCATGAACCACTTATCCCTCAACGTTAATGTAACATGGAATCACATCAATGTAAGTTCAAATAAAGCATAAGGTATGCTTTAGAATGTTCCAACTTGCATCTATTGTTTTTTGCAATTAATTACTATATAAAAAAGTGGATAAAGAAAAAGATGGTCTGCTTGGTTAAATGGGAAAAACAAATTATTTTTCTCATTTTTAAGAGAAAGGGACACTTGAATGGGATCTTCTTTAAAACATTGAATGAAAAAATAAAATTAAAAATAGAAAAGAAAAGCATAAAAGGAACACATTTAGCACAAGAAATCAAGACTTTTTTTTTTTTTTTTTCATAGATAAGAGAGCTTGGAATTCAAAAATGAGATGTTCAAATGGCATAAAGCTAATGTTTGCTTCCAAACTTTTTTCTTCTTGATTTGCTTTTATGACTGCTAGCTTATCCCTGTTAGAGACCTTGTTTATTGTCTGCTCAAGCTAAACCTTCTTTCTTAATTACTAAGAAAGATTGATTACGGAAAAGACGTCGATAAATTTTAAGTCAAACGTATTTTTTTTCGTTAAGCTTTTTTGTCATAAGATCTCGTAAGGGTTTGGACTTCACTAGTTGTCAGTAAATCTAGAGTCGACTGCATGAATTTCTTTTCCTTATACAAGAATATACGTCATCAGTTATGATAAAGTTTTACGTTGACTATCAATCTGTTCGGGCTTGGAACAATGACAAAGATGAGAAACTAAGACTTATTCGGTTATTCCCTATGAATCTAAGGTTGAGTACATCAAGTGTCTTGCATATAAGGATTCATGTCGTAAGATGTGAAAAAGTTTTACACCAAGCCTCGTATGTTATCTGGGCTTGGGACGACTCGAGTTTTATGTTACGTGAACATGTAAGTGTGGTTGATGATGTGGCAGGATGACTGGGAGTCCAAAGTAACTGGATTGGTCTTTGTGTAGAAGACAAAAGCAGATCAAATGATAGAGATGTAGGGAAACAAAATGAAAAAAGATGCTTAGCTTCTCGAGGGAATTGTTCCAATTTCCTTTATTCATTCCAATCAGATTCTTTTATAACAGCCTTATTGCCTAAATTTGCTTAGATAGTAAATTTATTATTGGAAATGAATCTAAAACTCCTATATGGATTCTGGGGCCCTCATGCTTTATCCTTTAAATTGCCCTACAAATTCTGTAAGAGAAATTCACAAGCATAAATCTGCAGGAATAGAAACGTAGGACTTAAAACCTCAATTTTCTCTCATTATTCTTAATCAAAACAAACTCCTCAATTCTCTTGTTTTCACAAAAAAAATTATGATTCTGTACATCAGTAGAGCATTTGCCTTGTTCATTTGTGTAGGATTATTAGTATTTCATCCACGTGAAGTTTGCGGCTTGAGAAGTGCTGACCTCGCTCTTAGACAAAGCGGAGAAGTTCGTCAACTAATGGTAAAGAATCAGCATACACTCGACACAGATGAGAAACCAGAACCTGTAAACAAGACGTTTGATCCAGACAGGTCAAGCAAAAGAGGAGTTCGAGGAGGATCGGATCCTATCCATAATAGGACTTGATAAAAGCTGGCTATCTTCATCAGACGAGTAAGGCAATTGGAATTCAAAAATAGACACAGCTTGGTATGCTAAAGACCTAGGCTGCAGGTGTTCTATGCAGCTTGTTTCATGACTTTCCTCTTCCGTTTTGAAGGTATTGACTGAAAGCTCTATGCATATTTGGTACGCAGTATTGGACATAATCGATCAATACATTTTTATTTTTTTTTCAATTTCTTCTTTAACAATCGAACTATCCAATCCTCATACCAAATATGCTATAATATGTGTAGTAGTAGAAGAGTAAAGAGTCACCTTCGAAATGTTCAACCATATATACAGATCAGAGGAAGTACAAGGAAATGGTGTAGCCATAAGAATTGATTGGTTTTGATTCATTATTATTTTCTTGGTTTGTTACAAATGTAACAGTATTTTGTATTTTCTCTATTTCTAATTGAGTTTCTTCAACATTAAACATTTGATGCCTTCAATTGTGAGAAGATATTCTTTACTTCTTGCCAGCAAAATCAAAACACGACACTGTTGCACACTCGATCATGAGCTAAGGGTACGTTGTAGCGTTTAGTACATCAAGCTACACGTAGGATTGGACAGAATTAAAGAGAGACAATCTGTCAATAGTCCAATACAATCAACAGCGTCAAAACAAGCCTTCTTTGTTCAAGAGAAAAAGATTTGCTTCTGTTACTGCTGCTTTTGCTTTCATTTGTGTTAAAAGAGCAGTTTTGCATTGAATACAAATCCAACTTTAACGTCGGGCAGAATAGTGATTATTTTGCAGACTGATTTCAACATACAATTAACAGGGAAGAAACAAGAGAAAACATCAAGAAACAAGAAAGATCTTTATTAATCATTCAGCAATGCGAAAATAACCCACAAGCTGGGTTAAATAGTTAGAAAATCGTAATTATTTGAATTTTACCAAAAATAGCAAAATCACAATAATCATACCAAAAGAAGATATGAAATAAAAGAAATAATATCCAAAAATCTGGCTCAAATCGGGTTCATGATAAAAAAGAAAACGAAATATTACCAAAAAAAGGGGGGAAAAAACAACTAAAAGTGGCGATTCGGAAGGGAAAATAGCGGAATTTGCCCTCGAAACCAATTTAGTGATAAATTAATATTATTTTTATGATAATCAGAATTAAAATTTATTTTGAGAAATAGTACAAAAAATGGGGGGTTTTTTTTTTTTTGGGTTGGCGGTATCAACAACTTTATTAAAAAAAAAAACCCTACCTCTGATGGAAGAATATCGTAGTTATAGACTTGATAACCAAAACAGCAAAATAAGCGATCTAACGAAACCTAGCGACTCCAACAATAAAACTCACTTAGAACGTGTTCGGTCATGTTTAAAATCCAATTAAATTGAAAGTATAGTCGTTATTGAGTTCCACTAGTTTAATAAAAGTCAACAATAATGACTAGTTTTTCAATTCTAACCTGATTTTAATATCAATCGAACACGTCCTAAATAAGCTTACCGGAAATCCAAAATAAACATCTAAACAAGCCTATCAGAAAACCAATAAAAACATCTAACCTATCAACACCACAACAATTTATTTACGTAATAAGGGAGTCCAAGACGATCCAATCAAACAAGGCCACGTGTGAATGACTGTGATTCCTAGCCAGATAAAAACCTTCGGGTCAGCCTTCAACACCTAGCTTTGCCAATGAATCGGCCACATGATTTCCTTCCCTAAACTGATGGGCAATGCGTACTTCAACGTAAGGGTTTTATTAACTATAAAAACACAAGTTATTTAAGTGGGAAAATTTATTCAAGTACATATTTAAAAACTTATGCTTTAAATAGAGAGAGATCCAAAAAATAAATGTCAATTTTTTTATTCAGTCATTTTTAAATAGTGAAGAATGTAGATAATGGAGTCCAATGTAAAACAACTTAAGAATAAAAGAAAAATAGTAATGTAAAAGATGCAAGAGAATCTCAATTGGAAAACAAATTGACCAAAAAATATATTACATCACACAATCAAGCCAACATCCATGAATATATTGTTTCCATTACAGATTTTCATTTACTATGTATAGATCTAAAATTCACCTATAAATGTGTACTGTAAAGTTATCAAAGTATGTATGAGAATTAACCTTCTTCATTCATCATCGATATTCATCCTCATCAATTTTATCAAAATATGGTTCATCAATCACATCAAAATCAAAATTCAGCCCCTGTTTGAGCCACATTATTTTTTCATTCTTATTTACTCATTTTTTAGCACACATTCTTCAACAAAATAATATTTTCCATTATATCGATAATTTTTCCTTCTTTTTCAACCACATATTTTCCATCACATAAAAAAATAATGTATTCTTAGCTACAAAATGTGCACCAAACAGGGGTTTATTATCATTGCTTATACTTTCATCTAATTAATACGATCTAATAAAATAAATTGCCATCCAACTTCTCACTCTCGGTTTTTTACATCAGTTGTCGATTATTTATTGTCTGTTTTTTGTTTGGTCTTATTCTTTTTCATATAAAAGTCTAAAGAATTTAAAAAATTAATATATTTTCATATGTTTGCCTCCACAAACTAAAAGAAAAATAAAATAATTTAGGCATCATTTCATATTATGAAGATTTAGCTAAATACAGGTGTATGTGTTTTATTGTTAATTATTTGATCTAAACATGTTTGTATTATGTTGATAATTGAGACAAATTCTTTTTATTTGCCCACATAATTTTTATTGTTCATATAAAAATAGTAAACAAAAAAATCACAGATTGTCAAATACGTCATCCTATTTGGTAAGTATGTGTTAATTACCTCATTAGTCACTAAACTTTACCAAAAGTTTTCACCAAGTCACTGAACTTTAAAAACTACATGGTTAGTCACTGAACTTTCGAAAAATCACCCCATTGGTCATTGAACTTTAAAAATCACCTCATTGGTCACTGAACTTTGCAAAAGATTTCTACGAGATCACTGAACTTTGCAAAAAGTTTCCCAGATAGTCACTGAACCAAGTGACTATCTGGGAAACTTTTTACAAAGTTCAGTGACCAATGAGGCGAGTTTTAAAGTTTAGTGATCAATGGGGTGATTTTTCAAAAGTTCAGTGACTAACCACGTAATTTTTAAAGTTCAGTGACCTGGTGAAACCTTTGGCCAAAGTTCAGTGACTATTGGGGTAATTAACTCGGTAAGTATTAATTTTCTTCCAAGGATGGTATAAAAGTACGAGAATGATAAATAAATCATGGTAATATCTCTGTTGTCCTTAATTTATTTCCTATTTGCAATTGAATTCCTCCTAAATTAGGCTTTTTAAGAAAATAATTCTAACGATCTCCACATTGACGATGAAATCTTCGATCATCTCTTCTACAACTTTTGATAAAAATACTTGAGAAAAATCACTAACCATTCAGCAAACTTAATCGACATTCCCAATCCTAAAAAATAGAGAATTAACATACTTCACCGTATAATCCCTTAAAAATAATAATAGACTCTTAAGATTTTATCGGCTCTTATCAAAACTAACCTGCTGAAAAAATAAAATATAGGACCATGCTATTTGTATATCGAGATTGACACCCCGGTGTACAGACCCCTCACAAGAGAGGGGACCCACGATTTTTTTATTGGTCGTGAGCCCCTCTCTCTTGTGAGGGGGTCTGTACACCGGGGTTGATAGCCCGGTGTACAAATAGCATTATTCTAAAATATAACCCTCATGTTTGACTTTTTAAGGAGCTTAAGTCAATCTAATCACATTCTATATCGGCGATGTTGATCCGCTAGTAGTAAAAATAGCCTCTATCAAGGCATTATGATGTAAATGTTACTCAATTGATTTCTTTGTCTTTCATAAAGAATGATAAATTGTTCGACTTCGAGCAGTTAATCGAGCTTGCTTCACCTGTCAAAGAATATTTCCTAACATGACTAGTTTGTTTAGGGCCTGTTCGGTAGGGATTAAAATTGAAATATTAGTCGTTATTGTTGACTTTTATTAGACGAGCGAGACTCAATAACAACAATATTTTCAATTTTAATTGAATTTTAATCCATACTGAACGGGGCCTAAATTTAGAGAGTTAAATCTTTTATACACTCCAATAATACTATCTATTTTTGCCCTTCATTTTACTTTATTAAAGATACATTTATTGACCTCTCTCTATTTTTTTTTTATTTAATATGGTTATTTTATATATCGCTAGTTAATCCGTCTAAATATATTAAGTAATTTAAATAGAAAAGATACTCAAATTTGTAACTTATTAAATAAAAACAGAAAGCAATATTATAGGAAAAATTCCACAAGCATCCATCAATTTCTACCCTTTGACAATCTATGACAACTCTGACATCCCTCCTTTGTTCTGATTATTTAGTTGAAGATTTCACGATTTCCTTTTGTTTCCTTATAGTGACGTCAAAATAAATTATTTATTTATTAACAAAATAAAAAGGAAATAATCCCAAATCAATTCATCTTGCTGACATTGAGAAAATTGTACATCAAGAACACCTTATGAAGAAATTAAGGGAAAAAAAGGAAGAAAACAAATCATGTTATGCTACTATAAATAGTTTTCACTGTGAATATCATATTAAAACTATCGATAGTCAGCGATATATGTATGCCACGTAAGGCAATTATACGTAGTTTTCACCGTGAATATCATTATTCATTAAACATCATTTACAAGACCCATAACAGATAACCTTATTGGGTGCACAATCATCTCAAAACGGCAAATAGGACAATTGTGACTTCTGCTTAGCCATTCGAAAATGCAATTGCTGTGAAAAACATGAGAACACGCCAGAGTTGAGACCAACGACCCTGCCTGAATCTCTTCTAAGCAAACCGTGCAAATCTCGACCTCGTCATTGTCATTCTTGTACACCATTATATTATCCGACGGCCATATGATTGTATCCATACTCGCAGGATTAAATTCCATCAACTGTAATGAGCTTTCATCTCCATCATGACAATAAAACTGTTTTAAATGAACCTCCAAGATCATCTCCCGGACCGTGATGTCTCTGGTTCGTCCATAGTAAATTAACTCATCAACGATTTGTTCTTTCAAGTTCTGATTTCTTATGCTATAACTTGCGAGTTCTGACAACAGAAGAAGTTTTAACTCATCATCGGCTGCCCAAAAATCGACATGCATGAGTCTTGTTTTTATCGACAATAGTTCTAGTCCTTGAGCTCCCACATAAAGATTGCCTTGATGATTTACCGAGCCTTTCATGATTTGAAAATTGAATCCCACTTTAGTATTCATTGTCGATGAGGAGTCATTACCAACCTCTGGTTCTGAAAAATCCAGTTCACGTACGGATGCCCACCAATAGGTGGAGTCCATGTTCAAGATTCAGTAAAAGGCTTAAAGCGCATTCGAGAAACAGACAGATTATTTATGGGAAAACCAATGCATGTTTCTTGCGGATGTAATGATAGAGAAAATTATCTTCTGGGAAAACAGTAAATTGATTAAAGATCTGAGCTATATATAGGTTTTGGAAATTTGAATTCGTGGGGAACTTGGATTCAAGATTACAGTTCTTGGTAAGTATAGCTTCCTTCTGAATGTAAAATATGGAAACATTATCATAACGGATTAAATTTATTTGGAAACAACGAAACAAATATACGGATATAAGTTTAATATTTTGAGATAAAATAATTTTATTTTTTTATGATAACTAGAATTAAAAGTTATTTTGAAAATAGTACTCAGAATGCGGTTTTTTTATTAACTCTACAATACATTAAAGTGAGAAAATTTGTTCGCGTTTATCCATCTTAAAACATAGTGGCATGTTTGGCATAGCATTGGACGTAGTCAGCTTCGTGGTGAAGGAATATATTTTTTTTTTTTTCGGCATGACAAAAATTAAGCAATAAATTTTAAAACAATAAAACACTAATGAAACTATTTTGATACAATACTACAATAGTTCCATACGCCTCTATATGTTACATTATTATAGTCATTATCAGTGGCGGAGCCACGTTGAGTCCAGGGTGGACACATGCCCATGCTGAACTTTGGGTTTTTTTTTAAGGAGAAGAAAAGTTTTCCATTTTTAAAATTGAAGAAGAAGAGATGGTTTTCAATTGTCCTTAATCAACTCCAATTTGATTTATTCTTAGTTATATCACCACTCGAAATTGACATAAAACTATATAGTAATTTGTTTATCTCCTTTACTTAAAGTGGATTTTGCTAAAATGCATTGATAATAAAACATTTCCGTGGAGAATGTCGTAAATACGTTCTTAGATTGAAAATGACATATACAAAGAATGAATTAATAACGTATTAAAAAAAAAAAATTCGAGGGCGCTGCCCCCGAACCCCGTGGCCAGGGGCGGACCCAGCACCCGGCGAGCCTGGGCGGCCGCTCGTGTTGGATCCACCGAAATAGTTTTTTTTTTTTTTTTTTTTTTTTTGACAATGAATAAATGCTTTACATTATATACCTAGTAATTTGCTTTGTTTACACTTGTTTCTTGTAGCTCAGCTGGCAAGGAGCCTGTATTCTCCATGTGAGGTGTTGATTTCGAATCCTTTTGGCAACAATTTTTTTGTGAAATATGTTTAATTCTACCAATTTTTGCCCAAATTTAATTGTAATAAAGGAGGAGGATTCGAACTCGGAACCTCTCCCTAAGATGGTGAACCTTGACCAATGTGTCACTCATTAAATTTAATATCAATTTTGCCAAAATAATATATGTTATTTATTAACGGTTTTAATGTAATTATAAAAAATTTGAACCATGTTCTTCCTTTGAATTATACAAAATTAGGGCATAATATCATTTGGAAAATATTGTTCATTTTTATAACAAAATTATATATGTTCAGTTTGAACAAAATAATTGTTATATTTAAATTATATACCTCATTTGATTCCATTTTTTTTAAAAAAAAAAATACATTCTCTCTTTTTTTAACCACATGTATTTCAATAAAATAATATTATATGTAAATTCAAAAAAAAATTCTTATTTTTAACAACACATTCTCCATCAAATTACTATTTCAAAATACATTTTTCGCAAACAAAAACAAAAAAATGGGTATCAAATGGGACTCTTAATATTTTATTGCTACGACGGTCGACTGTCGCCCGTGCTGACTCGAAACTCTGGATCCGCCACTGCCCGTGGCCTCCCACCCCTTCATCTCTAGGCCCTCCCAGTTCGACGGGCTGGCTCCGCCCCTAGTCATTATTAAACGGTGTGAGATTTTACTCCTAACAAGAGGTGTCACGTGACAAATGATAATTGCATTTTTTGCAATTATTCGAACTTCTATTTTTATTTAATTATATATAATTGAGCAGTTATCAACTTAATTTGTGTAAATTATATAAAAATTTCAACTTGGGATTTAATTGGTGTGAAAAAAATGCTATTTGGAGCTTCATTAAAGTTGATTTAGAGCAATTAAAATCAACTTAATTGCAAGTGATCTTGGAAGTATTAATGGAGTAATCAGTAAAAAATCATAAGTTTCGAGAGTTAAATCCGATATTTAAAAAGTTTGAAAATTAAACTGCAAACTTTCAAAACTTGCATCTGGTCCATGATTAAAGATTTTAGAAAGAGTAGACTTAATTAAAAACATTAGAAGATGAAGGACTAAAGTTTCATGAAAAAAGAAGTCCAATCGAAAAAAAAAATTATTACTTTTTTCTTCTAAAATTTTTTGTGGACACCAATTTGAAATTGTATAAAGTTTTTTTTTTCTCTATAAATACATATCTTAGTCCAACCATTCAAATGAGGCTTGTTGGGTTTCATTATACACATATTTTCATTGTGTGGACACTTCTGGCTCAAACCTAATTGAATTCCCTGTTTTGCCTAATGGAAAATGTGGTTCAAGAGTGAATTTCCCATTATTTAGCCATGTCATGGAGAGGCTCAACCTTTTCCAAGGACTATACAAGTCAATACTAAGCTAAATCTTACATTACCTGCTAATAATCCTTGTTTCTTGTAGTAGTTAGAAGCATTGACATTGATCAAAATCTTTCATCCTAAAGATCACTTAAAAGAAACAATATTTATGACAAAGCAATTCATATTATTGGATAGCGATTACATTTTCTTTTATTCTACACCTAGTTATGGGTTAGCCGGTCACATAAACATCATCACATCACCATCCACGTCAAGCCTCAAATGTGGTCTGACTTAAATTTTTCAATACTAGAGTTGTAGCCATATAATATGTAGTTTTGTAACAGGTCATTATATATATATATATATATATATATATATATATATATATATATATATATTTTTTTTTTTTTTTTTTTTTTTTTTTTTTTAAGATAACCGTGAAGAATTTTACATTTAGGACAGATCTTTAATTATTTGATGATAGTAAACATTCGAGAAGTGGTCAGAAGCCAATTGTCCAATGCCTTCTTTATCCGTTGTTCTAAAGGCTAATTTAGCTTCAATTGAACTTTTGGTTACTCGTCCTGCTGAGACTTCAATATCATAGAGAGCTAATGTCAAATCAAGATCTTTGAGGCTCTCGAATTCTTTTATTCACATTCTATTGGATTCATTCAGTAGTCTGATATGACAAATTTGCTACTGTAATTCTTGGTGGTGTCATGGATGGGCTACAAATCTTAGTCATGCAGAAGAAACTATTTTTCCAAGTGTGCCCAAAGTGATGTTTTAGCTTGGATTTCTCTTGTTCAAAGGCTCCATTGATCATCCTAATTGCTCAAGGCGAGCCAATCATTCATCTATGATGGTAATAGTGTTAGAAAATGATTATTGTTCAAAACAAATAAATGTTAAAATGAAGAAACAGGATTTAAAAAAAAAAAAATTATAGATTGCGGAGGTGAATATTTTTCTAGTGATTTTAATTCATTTTGTAAACAACATGGTATAGTACATCAATGTTCTGCACCTATGACACCCGAACAAAATGGATTGGTTGAAAGGAAAAATAGAACTTTAGTCGATATGATAAATGCTATGTTAATGTATGCTAAGTTGCCATTTAATTTATGGGGTGAAACATTATTGAGTGCCTTTAGGATTTTAAATAGGATTACTTCTAAAAACACTAAAGTTTCTCCTTATGAATTGTGGAAAGGAAGAAAACCGAACCTTGGTTATTTTAAAGTGTGGGGGTGTCTTGCTTATTGTAAGAATACAAATCATAACCGGACCAAGTTGGGTCCAAGAGGCATAAAATGTGCTTTTGTAGAATATGCTAACAATAGCAAGTCTTACAGATTATTGAATTTAGAAACCAATGTGATTATCGAATCAAATGATGTGGAGTTCTTTAAGAATTCATTATCTTCGGATAACGAATTGAGAGAAATCCATATTGATATCCTTAGTTCAAGTGGAACACGAGATGAAACATCTTCTAAAGATGTTAATGAATCTAGTGAACCACGAAGAAGCAAAAGAACTCGAATTGTGAAGTCCTTGGGATCGGATGAGATTGATTCTCAATTCATTTCCTTTTACTTGGTAGAGGGAAATAGTGTGAATGTTGTAAGAATAATTCATTTTGTTCTACAAGTGGAAACCGACCCTAAAACTTATAAAGAAGCTATAACTTCACGTGATAGCATCTTTTGGAAATATGCTATTAAGGACGAAATAGATTCGATAATGTCAAATAATACTTGGGAGCTTGTCGATTTGCCACCCGAATCTAAACCTATAAGATGTAAATGGGTGTTTAGGAGAAAGTATAATACTGATGGTTCTTTTAATACATTTAAGGCTAGATTAGTAGCCAAAGGTTATCGACAAAAGGAAGGAATTGATTATTTTGACACATATGCACCGGTAGCTAGAATAACATCTATTATGATATTATTTGCTCTAGCTTCGATACATGACTGCATGTTCATCAAATAGATGTCAGACGGCATTCTTGAATGGAGATCTCGATGAGGAGGTCTATATGGAACAACCTGAAGGATTCGTTCTACTTGGAAATGAACAAAAGGTGTGCAAGCTAATAAAATCATTATATGGTTTGAAACAAGCACCTAAGAAGTGGAATGAGAAATTTGACTTAGCGATAATATCTTTTGGCTTTAAACATAATAGTGTAGATAAATGTTTATATTGTAAAGTATGTGAAAATTATGTAATTTTTATTTGCTTGTATGTTGATGACATGTTGATTATGAGTAATCACATGGATGGGATCAAAGAAATGAAAATGTTTCTATCTTCCATTTTTAAGATGAAGGATCTTGAAAAAAGTGGATATCATTTTATGTATCAAGGTTACCAAAAATAGTGGGGGTTATTATTTGAGTCAATCACACTATATAGAGAGTGTGATAAATAAATTCAAACATTTGAACATAAAAGATTGTAGTACAAGCTTGTAAAAAATGATGGAAGAGAAATTACTCAATTAGAATATGCAAGTGCTATTGGAAGTCTCATGTATGCCGTTCAATGTACGAGACCGGATATAGCATTTGCAATTAGTAAACTTAGTAGGTTTACTAGTAACCCGAGCAATGACCATTAGAAGGCCATTGGAAGAGTTCTTGGATATTTAAAGAAAATCAAGAATTTAGGTCTACAATATACTAAATTCCCGACTGTATTGGAAGGTTTTACAGGTGCTAGATGGATATCTAGCACAGATGAAAATAAGTCCACTTCAGGTTGGGTGTTTACACTTGGTGGTGGAGCTGTTTCTTGGAAATCAAAGAAACATGCATGTATAACACACTCAATTAAGGAATCCGAGTTTGTTGCACTATCGTAAATCGGGAAAGAGGCTGAGTGGCTTAAGGAACTCTTATACGAGATACCTTTGGGATCGAAGATAATATCTTCTATACCTATCATGTGTGATAGTCAAGCCACGTTAGCAAAAGCATACAACGAAGTATATAATGGAAAGTCTAGACATATGAGTCTAAGACATGATTACATAAGGAAATTAATCAAGAGTGAAACAATTTCCCTAAATTATGTAAAATCAATTGAAAATTTAGCGGATCCTTTAACTAAACCTCTAAATAGAGATTTAGTAAATTCTACTACAAGTAGGATGGGGTTGAAACTCTTAAATTAAAAAAAGGTTCACCAATGTTGGCAACCCTGCCCATCATTACTCAAAAAGTAATTTATGGGTTCAAAGGGTAATAACAAGTCATTCGACATGTGGATAGTTTCAGCATTATTGATATCCGCAATAACCCTATCTTAGTTATAATGCTGGTTGTTACTGAAGTGATGGATGAATTTAAAATTCTTAATGAAGTTCAGTATTAATAACAAGTATCTTAAAAGTAACAAAGATACTTGAAGAACTTCACCTAAATAAATTTCGAGGTGGTGCCGCCTCAATAGAGAGTTAGAGTTTCTTTTAAAAGTTTATTGAAAAAGGATTAGCGCAAAGCCATAATAACGCTAAACGAGTTTGAGAAATTTGAGAACACGTGATACTCATGTGTGTGTTCGAACATGTATTGTCATTTGGAACAAATGGTTCAAAGCTTCATGCTACATTTTATTCTGACTTTGCTTTGTTTGAATTACACTATGGTTAGATTCAAATCGAAAGATATCTAATCCTTATGCATAAGTATCGTATAACTTTGAATATGAGTGTTTATTTGATTTTGAACAAGTGGGGGATTGTTAGAAAATGATTATTGTTCAAAACAAATAAATGTTGGAACGAAGAAACGGGATTTAAAAAAAAATTTATACCTTGCGGCCGCATGGATATTTACCGGAACTAAATGTCCCGGTATGGTTTGAACCATGCAGCCGCATAGGTTTGTACCTTGCGGCCGCATGATACAAAATTCTAACCGTTTAGAATTCAAATTTGGTGGTTTTGGAGAGTTTTTTGCACCACTTCGTGTAGCATTGTTTCTATGCTATAAATAAGTGGTTTGTGATCAACTTAAACATTAAGAAAACATACAAAAAACTATAGCCCCATTTTGAGAGAAAATTTTCATTCCAAGTTTAATTTTTCTTCTTCATATTCATAATTCTTGAGTGTTCTTGATTTTAAAACATTTTGCTTAGTTGTTTGAGCATTAATCTTTTTCAAGGCTTGTTTTAAATCCTGCAAACCATTTGTCATCATCCCTTCAAACAACTTTCAATCCTAAAGGGGACAAATATTGTTTGAGGACAACGGTATCGTGATCAAGTCTTTTGGTGGATATTTCAATTTTGATTTCTTATCTTCAAGTTAGTATTTGATTGCTGCAACATTATTTCATTCTCGATGTATTCTCCATTCATTTTTCAACAAATAGTTGTTTTCCAACATAATGTAAAACAAAAGAAAAATAAATTCATAAAAAATTACATGAAACTTATCTTGTTATGCAATAGGCATCTCAAAGCGACAAAGAGGACAATAGTGACTTCTCTTTAACCACTCTGAAATGCAAAAGCTGTGAAAAATATGAGAACATGGAAGGGTTGAGACCACCAACCCCTCCTCTATCTCTTCTAAGCATACCATACAACTTTCAACCTTGTTGCTATTGTCCTTGTAATCAACCTCCTTCTCCGGCAGAGATAATATCACTTCTATGCTCACAGGTATCATGTTCGGACCATCGTTTAAGCCCAACGAAGTTTCATCCACACAATGTGTAACAACCTTCGTCATACAAATATGTACCATTTTTTCCTCATCCGCGCAAGCTAGGATGTCGTCTCCATTTCTAATTATAATTTCCAGAATATCTTCATTAAAGTAAGGTCCACAATATGGAAGTTTTGACAATAGAGTTTGTTTCAAATCATCATTGACCGCCCCAAAATCGACCTAAGTAAATAGTGACGTCAACAGGGGCGGATCCAGCACCCGGCCAGCCCCCGCGGCCGCCCGTGTTGGATCCGCCAAGAACAATTTTTTTTTTGTTGACAATAGATAAATATTTAGAATATATGGCTAATGATTCATTTTATGTTCAAACATCTCACTCAGCTCATTTGGTTAGAACTAACATTTTCATTTTATAGGTCTTAGGTTCAAGTCTCCTTCCAACCAATCTATTATGTAATAGTTTTAGCTCTACAATTTTTAGTTTTTACCAAAATTAATAGAACAGGAGTAGAGGTTCGAACCTTGGACCTTTCTTTGGATTATTGAGAGGTTTACCAATATGGCTACTGACGAACTTGTTACTAAAATGAAACAAAATAATATATGTTAAGTTTTAGTAGTGTTAATGCAATTGTAAAAATTCGAACTCTCTCTTCCTTTGAATTATAACTTAACTATAATGTCATTTGGTGAATATTGTGAACTCATATAACAAAATTATATATATTTAGTTTGAATAAAATAATTGTTATATTTAAATTTTAGGTTTTGATTCCCATTTTTTTTTTCAAAATACATTTTTTCTTTCTTCTTTTCAAACACATTTTTCAATAAAATAATATTATACACAAATTCAAAACTTTTTCTTATTTTTAAACACATATTCTTCATCAAATCAATATTCTAAAATGCATTTTTTTTTTTGCAAAAAATAGGCATCGAATGGGCTCTTAATATTTTATTGCTATCGATGATCAACGGCCGCCCCGCTCGCTCGTGCTGACTTAAAATCCTAGATTCGCCACTGGACGTCAATCGTCCTACATATTCCATTAAAACTTCTTCACTGTAATTTACCCAGCGTCTGATGTTTTGAAAATTGAGGTTGAGGAGAACACACGTTGCGGAATAAGGGTTGATACCCACTCGTTCTGTAATCTGTCGTTGTTCTATGGAAGCATACCAACGGATGGATGCGAAGCGTGTCCTATATATTTCCGAACCCATCAATATTTAGAGAAAAAGCTCATGTGCATGCAGTCTAGAGAGAGATTATTTCTGGGAAAATTTTGAATTTACTTATGAGAAAACGATGACTTGATTATATGTATATATAGGTTTTAGAATGTCTATTCCATGTAACGTTAGCTTGTGTTTAACACCCATTTTGGCAAAAAAAAAAAAAAAAAAAAAATGAATTCTGAAATAGTGATTAATGGATGAATGTGTGGTTGAAAAGTAATTAAAAGTTTTGATTTGTGTGTAACATTATTTTATTTGAAGAATGTGTGATTGAAATGAAGAAAGAGAAAAAAAATGGGAACGAGAATGGGTGTCAAACAAGACCACACATTCCCCGAGTAGGGTATGGATTTCAAACATGTATATATATGTTTTAGAGTGTGCTTGTTAGAGATTAAAATCGGATTAAAATTGAAAAATTAGTTGTTATTGTTGACTTTTATTAAATGAGTGAGATCCAATAACGGCTATATTTTCAATTTTAAGTAGATTTTAATCTCTATCGTACAAGCCCTTAGAATGTCTAGTTCCTGTAACATTAGGATTTCAAATTTCCTGGTCTTGGTAAGTTTAAAATCCATCCCCGTGTAGGATATGGGTACGTACAGTAAACTGATAATTATATTTATGAACCAACAAAAGAATTATACCGAAAAAAAATAGTTCAATATTTTGAGATAAAAAAATCGACAAATATTTGTCACTCATTTCAAAGAGCGTTACCAGAATATTTGAACACAAACCACCATCACAGTTAAGATGTGTTCATTCCAACGAAACAATGCCAAATCCATATACATCACATTTTTATCTAAAAGTCCGTTTGATTGCAAATGTGTGGAAAAAAAATGTTGCCTAGAAATTATTTTGCTGGGAAATGTAATTAATTATGTTTGATTGATGTAATTTTCCGCCTGAAAAATGGTTAAAGTTTGGTGTCCGTTTGACTTTGGTTTTTTTTTTTTTTTTTCTGAAAATTGTCCATAAAAGTGATAATTTTTTCTAATTGCAACAAAAAAAAAAAAGAAAAAAAAAACTTGGAAAATTAATTCCAACCAAAACAACAAATTTTCAGTTTTTCCTCCAAAAACTGAAAAATGAGAAAAGGCGGAAAAAATTTGGTCTTCTCTCCACACTCAAGAACTACACGATTAATCCAATGATATATTCGCATTCTACAACACCACCACCAAAAAGACCAATTATGTCAACAATTCGGAAAACTTTATGTAATCATGTGCGCAACTTTAACCACCGTTCACTTGCAATAAAAAACAAACTTCGAATATTTTGAGATAAAGTCACCTTATTTTTTCCTAGTTATAAAAACTAAAATTTATTTTCAAAATGTCGCGAGAAAACTTGTGCCATATTCGTCCTTATTGATCTTAAAGGCACATAATATAACTGCAGAAATAAATTTTAAAACTAAATAAAAAAAAAATTGTCAGATTTCAACGGAGACTAGGGATCCCAGTGGCCCCCACCTCCCTTCGACGATGTTCTAATGGGGTTTACTGGGTGCCGGGTGGACTAAGTTAAACTTAATGATTTTTACTTACACAAATATTGTCGAATGCTATTCAGTTTTCTCATCAAATTGTAAAGAACAGTAATGTTAAATACGATGGAGAATCTCAACAAGGAAAACAAATTTACAAATCGTAGACTAAAATATTGAACAATTTAATCTGATTAATACGATTTAACAGAAAAGTAAAATTAAAATTAATTAAAGAAATTTTCTTCTGCACTTGGAGATTCTACAAGTGGTATCAAATCCTTGAATTCTTATTTTGAATTTTTTTTTTCATTTTTATTTTTTTGAATTAAGACTTTGTTGCATTATGTTGTTAATTGTTATTATACTATGAGTTAGGGATTTATTTTGGAATTTATTTAAATTTCTATTAAGACTATAGTTTTACACAAATCCCAAAATTGGCATGACTTTAAAGTGATCTTCCAAGAAATTTGGACCATATTCAACTAGGGAAGGCAAAATAGTTCATTGGTTCGACCGGCTCGAGCTCGGCTCGACTCGGAAAAAGCTTGAGCCAGGCCGACTAGTGGCTCGAGCCAAGCCCCATTTTGCAGCCCGGTCCGTGAGTTTTAAAAACTTTAAAAAAAAACTAGTCTGCCGCTTTTTTTTTTCTTTTAATTTTATTACATGTTAATATTTAGTTATTATTTATAATACGTATAAATTGCATAAATTTTAAATAGTTTTTAAAAAATTAGCTTTGTCACAAATAAAAAAAAAAAAAAACCAAGTCGACCCGGCTCGGCTCGCTAAAGCCTGAGCCAAATTGGGTTTTGCTCGGCTCCGATTGGGCAAAAAAAAAAAAGCTCGAAATATTTTTACTCAAGCTCAACTGGAGTAAAAAGTTTTGGCTCGTGACTCGACTCAGCTCGTTGACTCCCTCATATTCAACATATGACAATACCATAAGCAATCGTGTAAATTTCCCCATCGGTAAATTGATGCGCGATCCCAATGTTAAATTATAGAGTTGTTTGCTTACAACGTTTAATATGTCCTAAAGTACTTATAAAGAAATTGAAAACGACGTAAAAATAAAAATTTGATCGTTAATCAATAGACAACTTAAAGTGACAAACATGACACGAATATTGTCTCACAAGCCATTCCCAAATACAATTCGAGCGAAAAAGGTGAAACATTGTAGCCTCAGGACCTTCGATCCTACTTCAAATTATTTTTCATGGCACATTTTTCAAATCTCATCCTCGTCCTCGTCCTCGTCCTCGTCCTCGTCACTGTCATACATTTCGTACTCCGTTATTGAACTTTCCGCTATATGGGCTTAGAATGGGCTTTGAGCGTAAAACGATCCAACAAATGAACACGTTTGTTTAACATTGAAAAATAAAGAATAAAATAAATTATAATCTTAGACAAATCACAGCCGTAGATATTTGACAAGTAGAACTTCAACCGCACGATCTAGGGCGACGAGATTATCACCCTCCTCTTAACCTGTTCAAAGCCTACTTTTGTTCGGCCACAAAGCAAAGAGCCATCTCCAGAAGCCGGTGAGCTGTCAACCGAGAAAGTGGAAAATGGTTCAACGGCTCACATACAGGAAACGGCATAGCTATGCCACTAAATCCAACCAACATCGGATCGTCAAAACCCCCGGTAAAAACTCTTTTTTAATATATGATTTTATTTTATTTATCTATATTGGGTTTTGGAAATATTTATTTGGGTAGCGTTTTATTTTTTTAATAAATTTGTTTCAGTCTGATTTTATGTGAATTTGCTTAATTGTGTTTTTCTGTGTGTTGAAATAGGAGGGAAGCTAGTGTACCAGAGCACTAAAAAGAGGGCTAGTGGCCCTAAATGCCCTGTTACTGGCAAGAGAATCCAAGGGGTATGGCTTTTGATTTGCTGTTTATGTTCAAATCTGATTAATGAGAATTTAAGTGACTGTTTTTACTGATTACGTTTGAAACTTATGCACTCATTTAGTGCTTAAAAACTCTTTCTTGGAGGGTGATTGATAATTTTATTCTTGTCTGCCCAACCACCATTTGCATGTTTACATTGTATGGAACTCTAACGTCAATCATGGTATTTGGTAATTTTTTGTTAGATTGAGCTCCTAAAGGATTAATATTCAGTTAAGCTTTAGAGAATGCTGCACAAAGCGTAAATCAATTTTGATACGCTTATTTGCAGATTTGAATTCGAATACCTGAAGGGTTGTCATGTCTGTATGTTTACATTTTGAATTATAAGCTTTAATTCATGTACCCTTTACGGCTTTACCTTTGGGGTTAGGATTATACAGAAGTTACTGGTGAATGCATCTAAAGTTTGTAGACCAGTTGTATGTTTTTGCCTGACAGTTGACGAGTTCCTGTTTTGCGTTGAATGGTAAAAGCTTATGGAACGAAGATGGAACTTTTTGGATAATAAAATCACTAGTATCATTTTGATGAATTCATATGTCTATACTGTAATTTTAAAGGGATTTCTTTCTTTGTAAGAGTTTTGTCTTTCTTATAAAATGCCCTGAGGTGATACTAATGAGAAACGCTGCTGTTTTTATGGATTAAAACAAGGGAAATTTAGGACTTAGATCCCCAACCTCAACCTATTTAACACTGACGAGATTGTGGACAGAAACCGTTAATTGACCGGTAAAAGTTAAAGTTTGTGTTTTAATGACTATTTTTCCCTTTATATTAAACGAAACCCAAAAAATAAAAATGAAAATGAAAATATGCCAATACAAACAAAGAAAATGAAATAGTCATCTTCCCAACCCAAATTCCAACCACTGCCGCCAACCAATTTAAATCGCCACCCCACCACCACCATCCCATTTCTATCTCCCTGGAACCCCCATCCCACCTGAAGTTCAAAGCCATAAGAGGAATCAAAATTGAATTTCAAATCCCCCTTCAAAGCTTTCAAATCCTCCCATGGGTTCCTCTAGGTTTGATTTTTACCAGTTTTTTTTGGATTTGGTGATAATTACTTGGCACATTATGATGAGTACGTGGAAAATGAGTTTTTCAACGAAATGTGATAACCATTCTAGACTATAAATAATCCTCCAAAATTCAGTAACAAATATGAAAGAGTGTAAGCCCAAAGTGGAGGCAAATCCATCAAAAAATCATCTGCGGACAATATGAAACTTGAAACTTGTGTTGGGTATTGACAAATCATCTAACAAATTATTGGATTTTATTTTTAGGGGGATAAAAACCCATTAGAGATCCATGACCTCATTTAAGTTTACTTGTTTAGTTCATGGTTTTAGGTGTTTGTGACTCGTGTGAGTTCGGGTGTTTTTTTCAGTGGTTAGCACTGTGTGCTTGAAGCTGGTGGTGGTTGTTGAGGAAGAAGACCGATAATTTATTTCCTTTTCTTTTTGCCATTATTTTCCTTTTGACATGCGTTTTTGTTTTTTTCTTTTTACTTGACTTTTATTTGTTTCAAAGTAGGGTTATAACTGTCATTTAAATATTAATATGACTTTTTTAACCGTTGAGTTGATAGTTCCCGTCCCCAAAGGATCTCAAGTAACAGTGTTAAATAGGTTATCCGTAATATCACTTCGAAGGTTGGCAATCTATATCCACACTCGCACAAAGGTTGGGAGTCCTGTCCTGGCATTCCTTAAAACAAACTAGAATAGGCACTATGATGTGGAAGCGAGAAGTGATTGATACATGATGTTGCACGATATTTTTTATTTATAATACAGAAGGGCTAGAGCAAACACGACTCCTAAATGGCTTTTAGCTTCCATGCAATCATGATAATTTAGTTAGTTGTGGCTGTCTTTGACATTATAACTACTAAGAACACAAATATCTCTCTTTTTAGTTAATTGAGCGCGGTATTGTTTATTAAAGTGTTTGAATGACTTGATTCCTGCCTTGTGAATATAAAATAACCGAAAACCTTTTTTCTACTTTCATATCTGCAGATACCTCACTTGAGACCTGCTGAGTACAAGAGGTCTAGATTGTCCAGAAATCGGAGGACTGTGAACCGTGCATATGGTGGAGTGTTGTCCGGTGGTGCCGTAAGGGAAAGGTAGGTTTCCATTATGCATGCGGGTTCTGCCATTTACTCAAATAGATCTTATGGATTCTTTCATCATCTTTTTTGACATTCTTTTTGTTTGGTTTTATAGAATTATTAGAGCTTTCTTGGTGGAAGAGCAAAAGATTGTGAAGAAGGTTTTGAAGATACAGAAGGCCAAGGAAAAACTGGCTACTAAGAGCTGAGGCGCTGAGATAGTTTTGGATACAAATAGTCAAGGAATTAATGAAATGTACTTTCAGGTTTTCGAGCTAGATATCTGCATTTTCATGGGATTTTTTGAGATGTGACTTGTTTTCAGTGTTCTACCATCTTGGAAGTTTTGGTTCTCCAGCTATTTTTGACATTTGAAATTCATTTTGGATTTGCTTTGATGTAATTCTCAGAGTTTTGAGTTAATATGCTAATGTCCAGTTTCCTTGACTGTTCTCTTCGTGCTTCAATTTTTAGTTGAGTTTTGAATTTATTTTGGGTTGTGTTTTGAATTTCTATTTTAAAATTGTTGAAAATGCGATGTCTTTTTTGGTGTTTTTTATTTTCTTTGTAAATTTTAAACTCGTTTTTGAAAATTCGTTAAACGTGTTTTCAGTGTTTTCGAAAACTGAAAACAGTATAGAGAATGGGCACTTAGTGGTTGGTTGATGTTCAATTGACCCCGAGGTGGCAGGTAACCACTCCAGTTGGTTAACTAGATGTCACGCTCAGTAAAGAACTAAACACGACCAGTTGAAAGACAGATGCCATTATATCATATATAACAATTGAGCATTTTTCATTCTCAAAAATTTGGAGTATAATTTTAGGGTATTTCCACTTGTACATCAAGTGATGTACATAATGGGCTACACCCCTCTCACACGAGGATTGGGACCCATTGTATAGAATAATTTTTTATTCGAGTGGGTTTTATCTCCATGTGAGGGGGGTGTACACCCCGATGTAAAATGTGATGTACCCCAAGCATTGCTCATAATTTTAGCCATAAATTTACACACTAGGTTTTGCACATTCTATACAAAATTGTGAAATGGTCTCTCCTCTGAATTCTTCAAAGAAATGGTATGAACTTGTAGATGCGAAGATTGACAAACAAAGCCATAGATGGTAAGAAAGAGTGACGCGTCTCTATCAAAATGCTTGTAACAATTCCTTGATATCATATCCTTGGAGCTACACACAAACAGCCAGGACGGAGTCTTAGTGCTTATTCAACAGCTATATATGAAAATTGGTCTAAAAATAAATACAATAAAGCAAGACAAACACTTCATAACTCTCTTTAATGGCTCCGAGTTTGTACATTGGGATATTATGTAGTGAGATGACTAGAAGAATGCCTAGGAGTCCAAGAAATAAACTTAAAAGCATAAAAAAAAATTCACCATTGGATTGTCATGAGTTGCATAATTCTCTATTGTGTAATGCTATTTAGGACCGGTGTTAAAACACCGATCTAAATGATGCTAATGTGACATTAAATGAGATGTACAATTAAATGAATCTTTCAATTCTACAATGAAATGAGTATATATAACATAGCGTTACCCAGGGGCGGAGTCAGAAAGTTACGTTAGGCTGGGCTGAAATTTAATTTTTTTCAATGAACTTATATCATAAAAGATGCTACAAACCACACGGTAAAACAAAAACTGGACCCAAAATCGGACAAAATCATGCCTAGATAACTGATTATGACAAAATCACTCAAAACTCACTGAACCAACCGATTCAACCGTAAACCCATGAACTAATCACGGTTTGGTGGTTTTCCCAATTTTTTTTTAGTTAAAAAAAATTAATGTCATAAATAGATCTCATAAATTATTACAATTTAAAGGCTCATAGAAAACTATTGGATGTCATGATCATTTTATATATGCACTTCTCTCAAATGGTTTTATAAACTTTCAATGTCCCAATATTGTCTTTTATAAATGCTCATCTCCAATGGTTTCAAAACTTCCAATGTGGGATAGTGATATAACAAAAATGTTAAAATACTCATCGAAATCATTTTCCGAATGCATGTCTAATTGACTAATTTGATTTTGAATATCAACTAATTAAATTGTAATATTAACATTCATCCTTTCATTTATTTAATTTTCAAATTTAACTTAAATCGCACTTGATTATTAATATATTAATGTTAGATATCATTTTCTATAAGTTTAAAATATTTTAATTTAAAAAGGTAAACTATTTTAACATATTGATTTTTAATTTTTGAAGTATCGAGACTAATTGTAAGATAATGAATCTAATTAACAAAGATAGATTTACTTTGAATTATTAATATGAAATTTAAAATAAAAAATTGTTTTCATAGTATTTTATTATTTTTGTATGTATTTTTGCATTTGGTTCGATCCCGGTTCGACCTCGGTTGAACATTTTGACCCTGTACTTTTTCCGGGTCGATGACCAGGTCGACTTTTAAAATATTAGTCATAATATATTTTCGAACACTCGTAACAAAGTTCTAACAAATATATTTTTAAACTAATAAAGTGAAATATATATAGCATATTACTTATTTTGATAATAACATCGTTTCAGAAGCAAATTCATCGTGAAAAACTAAAAAGAATAACATTAGCTCAGCCCAAAAATTAATTCCCCAACCCAGAAGCAAATTCATGGTAAAAAATTAAAAATAATAAAATTTTTCCATCCCAAATATTAATTTTAGCACAATTAATTCATTTCCAACCCAAGTTTAAAAATTAAATAATATACAATTAACCAAATATTTAAACCCAACTAACCAAATATTAATAGATTTTTTTACAAAAACTTTAAACTCATTGATAATATGGAAGACAATTTTATCTTCTAGAGATAAAAAAAAAAAATATAACTTCAAAAAATACTGTTGGGCTGGGGATAGGGTGGGCTATAGCCCACCCCTTCCTCCGCCCATGGCGTTACCTAAACTAGTGTTGCAGCGCCAGTAGTGCTAAATAACATTATTCTTCTCTGTTTAAACTTGTGAAGGTACATAATTATGATATAATGAGCTCGTATTTAGAACTCATCATATACACCCTGCCAAAACTTAAAACTTGTGCGCAATGAATTACCCGAAGGAAGGTGAGAAGCAAGACAACTCCAGAGTTCCAAATGGCATGAATCGTGATTGGGGTGAGAAGGTTGCGGGTAAGCATATGAAAATCCCGAAGCAGTGTGATGCGGACATCATTGGACCCTCGAGATTTATTTTATTGTTATCAGTACTTACTCATATTGTTATTGGACTTTATTTAGTTTATGTTTTAATTTTATTATTATTGGGCTTGTATTAGTGGGTTAGTCTAAATCCTTCAAGTACCTAGGTTTTCGTTATTTAAACAATTTTATGTTACAGTTTAGGCAATTGAATGATTGATTAAAATTGAGTTTGGCTTGACCACGTTTTCCTTCCTCTCGTTCTTCTCGGCTTCTCTTCCTCTTCGTGCTTTTTCTATTTGATTCTGCTTCACAGTGCGTGAACAAGCATAACATTCAAGGCATTCAGATTTAACATAAATCCGGTTCTTCTTTATCTTAAAAACAACAAACTAGTTATTTGCAGTGCAAGAACACTTCCATTTGTCTTTAAAGTGAAAAATTTACACTAACTTGATTTCTAGGAAACAGCCAAAGCAATCAAAACATCCTCTATGAGCGTGACTAAGAGAAAATTCAGTATACTCATTACGCTAAAATAATTACGTCAGATAGAAAAGGGGCATTTTTGGAGGTTACCTGTGGACCGGACCAAATCACCTTTTCCATCTCGAATCAAAGATGAAAGAGATGCCAAATAAGATTTTGTTATTGAAAGCTGTCACGTAAGAAACAAATTATTTGTCTCCACATTTTATGAACTTCTTTTAATCTTTAATGGATCCAAAGTAATTTTTCAGCAGCCTTTAGTTCTTTTATACTTTGCATAAACTTGTGGGCATGAACAATACCGAGAACAAAGAGCTGAGGAAATTCTCCAGGAGTGAGATGTGCAACTGCAAATACAGCAGCACTGATAAGCACAGCAAGTGGCGTAGGCAACCTGCAGATAAAGTCAGAATCAATCAGCCCTTGATGCACAAGCATTTACGCAACTTCCATTGAAGGATCAAAAAACTGCAAATTCCAAGTTAAGGGGGTTTTCCTCCATGAACCATTTAAAAGTGCAAAAAGAATCATATTTGTCAAGTTAGAGGAATGGATAGTTATAATCTTATTCCATTATTCAGCCATTTCATTTTTCTTTCAAATTTGAATCTGCACGTAGGCAAAAGGAAATTTAGTCATTAAAACAAAGCTGCCATTTTTAGCCTTCTTGTTTGGCCATCGAACTGCAGAACTAGGTGTTAGAACAAGTTTGTCTATGCTTAAAATGAAGTAAAAGGTTTAAATATGCTTGAATAACCGACTTTTTTTCTAACTTTTAAAAGTAAGAGAAAGGTGGAATTGTAAACAAGACTCTAGACATCATTTTTCTAATCCTGGATGCTTACGCTTTTATTTTGACTACACACCACTTAGGTGCTTTACGCTCCTTCAATTCCTTAACAATAAACTTATGAACTGGATTTATGATTGCATAATGAGTAAAATGAGAATAACTACAAATTAGAAATCATACCACCTTAGAGACACCATAAAAAACCCTCTGAATACAGTCTCCTCAAGAATAGGTGATAGAACACCTGTGATGCCCACCAAGCAGGCTGTGCTACATTTAAAATGTAAAGAACTAGTTCCCCTTTTATCCAAAATTATGTAATGGTTAAAGAAAAACCCTATGTTCATATATACATGTGAAAATTTGAAGCCTTGCCTGAATCGAATTAGGAGATTATTAACACACTATATTAAGAAGATAAAAATGTTGTGCATACTTAGAGGTGTTAAGACGGACGGGCCGACCAGACCCGTGAAAACCGGCCCGGATCGACCCGGGATCACGGGCCGATCCGTGACCCGAGCGGACGGTTCACGGGTCAAGGAGGTGTGACTCACGGGTTTCGTGGGTTGCACCTTCACGGGCCGCGGTTAATCGCGATTAACCGTGACTCGTGAAAAAAAATTAAAAAAAATTAAATATTATAGTTAAATATGTGTCAACCTAATTGAGATGTACTTAAACTATAAATTATAGTAAAAGTAAGTACCAACCTAGTTGGGATGTACTTATACTATAAATATTTGATAATAGTAATTAGAAATGCATTTAGTTGTTCTTTGTTTAAGTTAAATTTAACTTTTCAAAGTTATAAATAATTCATGTAATATTAAATTTGAATTCTATGTAAACATTTCTTGGTATAAATATGAATTTAAAAAAAAATTGCTATAAATATGAAAAATTCTATATTTTTATAATTTTATTTATACAATTATACGGGCCAAATCGGAACAAACCGTAACCCGTGACCCGCATGGGTCAGCGGGCGGGCTTGAGTTGTAGTCCAAAATTGTGGGCCGACTCGTAACCCATTGCGGGCGGGCTTTTTGTCACGCTGGCCGTTACCGGGCTCATATGCTGGCGGCCGACCCGGCCCGAACCACTCGGATTGACACCTCTGTGCATACTGCATACTGTAATATAAAGAATCACTAGTGAAACTGGATAGCATTTTAGGCCCCGTTTGATTGGCAAAGTTTTCTAGGGAAGTAGGAAATTTTTTCCCTTTTCCAACTTTTGTAGTGTTTGATTGACGAAATTTTCCCGGGAAAATATTTTTCAACTTTCTAAATTTTCCACATTTTTTAGGAAAATAAATTCTTGATATTTTGGTGAGAAAATATTTCCTAACTTTTCAAAAAAAAAAAAAAATTTGTTTTTACAATTGGAAAAAATTCTAGATACAATGGTAAAAAAAAAAATCACTTTTATTGACAATTTCCTTGTAAAACATAACCAAACGAATGATACTCAGTATGATTTTTTTTTTCAATTTTTTTTTTATTTTTTTGGCAATTGGAACAAATTCTAGATCCAATTGTAGAAAACATTATCACTTTAATGGACAATTTTCATAAAAAATGAAGTCAAACGTACACCAAACTTTCAATATTTTCCATGAAAAATTATACCAGTCAAACACAATTAATTACAATTCTCAGCAAGACAATTTCTATGAAAATATTTTCCACGTAAAACATTTTTTTTCCACTCATTTTCCATATTTCTATCAAACGGACCCTTAATGTCATTTTTTTTTTTTCTTGATAAGATGGAAAACAAAATAAAAATAAAGACAATTATATGTTAGGTTCCATAAGACATTAACAAACAACTTGCTCGTAACACTTTGAAATGAATCCAGCCAGAGCAAATGAATTACATTATTCATTTAAGCCTTCATACATAGTTGAACATAAAGAAACTCCATCAAAGCACTTATAATTAACCTTGCCGCGTGAAGAGAAACTACATGGTGCATAATCCAGGCACTTAAGAAGCTATATTCTTTTATTTTTCTCCTTTTTCTGGGTGTTGATTTTCCAGCCAAAAAAAAAAAAGATTTCCTTTTTTTTATAACAGCTCCTATATTATTACCAATAATTCTTTTCCTCCTACTGAAAACCTTTTTTTTCCTTTACAACTAGATAAAGATCAATATCAAGCTAAAAAAAACCTTTATTTGTGGAGGGTTTATCAATTATGGGGGAGAACACATGCTAGAAAACGTAATAAAAAGACAAAATTTCCCGGGTGAGGGCGAGGAGGAGTAGTCTCTAATGAGTAAAGAACAAAGCTTACTTTTTTATCAGATTCTTGACGAGAATTGTTCTTGTAACAACAGGTGGTACAGACTCCTCTGGTGGGTGCAATATGAAGTTTGAGAGCATGGATTAATGACGAAAATCAATGGGAGGGTTTGAGGTGTTTGATATGGGGTTGTAGTTTGTGAATAGCATTTGGGCGAAAGAGAGAGAATTGTAATCGAGGATTGAACAATTGATGTGTACACCATTGTAATTAGTTTGAATTTTTCTGCAGGTTTGAGATAGAGGGATTCAAGGAAAAGAAACAAGCTTGGTGGTTGAAACTGGAGGTTCTCTTTATCCTTGAATTAATCCATTGATGATGATGTGGTCATCTGTGGAGTCACCTCGAGCACGAGGAGTTCCTACGACCCCTTTTTTCAATTATGGGACCTTAGTCCTGGGGCTTGTATGGTCCTCGAGATAGCTCGAGGACAGACTTCACGGTTCGCCTCCAAAAACACATTAGCACTCCTCAGGGTGGTGGTGCTCACACAACTTACTTGGTCAATGTCAAAACACTCCGTGATCGAGCGTTGTTAGTCCTTGTCCATAAAGAATCCTAACCCCATCCAATTGCTGTTGTTCACGAGTTCTAGGTCAACAAGGTGCCTTTTCATGCAGGTACTTCAAGTAGGGAAAGAGGCTTCTATACAACACTTATCTCAACACTATTTCCTAAAAATAAGGAGATGAGTCATTCTAGAACTCCATTACCTACCTCTATAAATACCTCATCCTCATCCACTATTCAGGTACGTTTTTACATACATACTTTCATCATGTATTCTCTCTAAAAAGTCCTTTTCCGACTTAAGCATCGGAGGGACGACGATGCCAAACCTCGACGCCTTTGTTTCAGGTACTGGAAGATCTCGTTCGTGCTCATTCTCATTCGTCAAGCTTGGGAAATCAACAGATGCGATTTTTGGTAGCATCAGATGAGATGCTAATTCTGACATTTTTTTTAGTTTTTATTTTTGAAATATTTGTATAGTTCCTTTTTCCTACTATACTTCCGACTTGTAGAATTAGGGTGAAAGAGTTTATACGAGTGATTTTACTTCTGAGAGACTGAAACCCATTCCAGAATTGGTAAATGAAGATTTTGAATTCTCGAACATGGATGATAATGACCCCTTCAATACCCTTTCAATCCCATTGTCATCTCTAATCAATTTTCCCCTTTGACCATGAAACATGATTATCAAAAAAGTGACGAGACCGGAACCCATTGCACGGTTTTAAACGAGAGAAAGTTTAGGATAATTATATTCACACCACCGTTTTTATTTCTAACAGCACATTTTAATTACATTTAAGATTGTTAATCTTTACTTATTATATCACTTATGTTCCTAATAACTTTTCATGTCATTTTTGTCTTGAAAATTTCCATCAGTTGACATATTTTGTGATATTAACTTTTTGAGTCCAAATGTCCTTTGAAATAGTGTAAAATAATTTATTTTTCGATCATATTTTTTAAAAATAAATAAATTAAAAGTGCAAGAAATTTTTTTCCTCATTTTAAAACGTGAAAATAAAATATTTTGATATAAATCATCATAAAAAAACGAGACGTACTAATTAATGGAAGGTTGAAGACGATATTCTAAAAAGCGCACTTAAGCGTCGTCTAGGGTGTGAAGCGTGATGAAAACGCTTCGCCTTAAGTTTAAGCGAAAATTAAACGGTCAAAATTGTTGTTGACCGATTAATGCTCCTAGGCACGCCTAACCTAAGAGAAAATTAAGCGGTCAACATTGTCGTTGACTGCTTAATGTTCGTCTAGGCGCGCCTAGGAGTCCATATTTTAAGGAGTCTCAATTTTATTTTATTTTTTAAAAATAAAACCCATAGTCCAGACTCAATAGTCCACCGTTCCTTCAAATTTCAAAAACTCCAGACTTTAGAGAACTGGAAAGACGGAAGAACGGTAAAAAAAATATAATACTTTAAAATGAATTGGAGTATGATAAAGAGTTAGATTAGATAAGATTTAAACTACAAGTTAACTACGTTATGTAATTATGATTTTGAAACTAATTTTTATGTAGGAATTATTAAGTAAATATAATATTTTATAATTTTAGATGTTTGGTATGCATTATTGAATTATTGAATTTTTTTACAATGATTAAAAATTAAAATAAAAAAAAAACGTTTTTTTACGCCTAAACTTCGCCTAGACTTGTAAAGTTTGAAGCTTGACCTCCACGCCTGAGTCTCTGACCACGCTTTACGCTTTTTAGAACATTGGTTGAAAATAAGAATTCGACGAAAAAAAGTTAAAAAAAAATAACTGCTACAATGAGTAAAGATTGTGTCACTTAACTATAATTAAAGAGTAGTTTAATAAATGAAAATTGCGATATCAATATAACCATCTGAAAGCAAATAAACATTTAAAGTTTAGTTACAAGATCAGTCTACTAGTTGAAATTTTTATATATATACTAGTCTATTGCCCGTGCAATGCACGGGCATTGTCATTTCGAAGGTAATATTAGCGTTTAAAAAAATATATATTTATCTCATTTTTTGATGGATTCTTCTTTAAGAATTTATTGCATAATGTAACATTTTTTCATGCATTTGTTTTTCCAGAGTTAAGAATTATAGATACTGAACTTTATTATTAAACGCTATGAAAATATGAATTAATAACGAAAGAACATAATATTAATTGAACGACGAATGGAACCCAATAACATTGACAAATTGTAAAAAAGTTGTAATCTTAGATGACAAAAATCATAAGTAATAAAAGCACATTCTTCCTCCTATCCTCTCTTCGCATGGGACATGATGTAAAATTTATTCTATATCCTACCAGCAGGTGCGAATGTGAGCTAAATAAAAGAACTCTTGACAGTTTTTTGTGTTAATTTGGAAAAAAATGTATTTACTAACGTAGTGATGAACTATACTAAATTGGTCTTCAAATCATGTGAGCAGCTCTTATCACTTTCGTCAACATCTTCAACAATCCCTTTGACAAGACATCCCGATTGAGCGCTTTCTACATAGGCTTTACATGCTATCAGAATATCACGAGAATGCTTGTAGGAATGTCATATCACAAAGTCCTCGAAATGCTATGAGCAACACAACACAACACAAAACTTAAATCAGTATACAATGAAATCGTTACCCAAAAGGAAATAATAAATTGAAATTAATTACCAAAATATGTAAGGATTGAAATGTCTAATAATAACAGTAGTACATAGAAGGATCTCAATTTCATCTTACCTTCGGTGGCCGCCTCATACTGTACACCATTGTTTAGAGAGAATGAATAAAAATATTCTCATTGTATGCCATTGAACACTTTTCTCCTGTCGCTGAACCACTCATATTTGCACGTCTAGACTTATTAAAATAGGACTTAGCATTTAAAAGTAGACCTTGTAACATGTAGCATAATTGATATATCATGGATCAACTTCTACTTTTGACTACCACTTTAAGTGTCGAGAAGGCTTAAACATTCTTTGCCACAATTGTACATGTTTTGATTGATGCGAAGTCCACCAGAGTGGTAATAGACTTGCTGCAACAAAAAGTAAGTTAGTATTAATGGAAGACAATGTATTGACATATTCGAAAGTGTAAAATGGGTTGGACACAAAAATATCTAAAACATACAAGTGGAATATTGGGATAGCTTTCAGGAAAGAAGATGTCGAAGGAAAAGAGACCATCATGGTATGGAGTTTATTCTACTCTTTTATTATAGCCCTACTCTTATTATTATAGCCCTTAAAAGATTCACTCTGAATTCAGAAACATACGTAAATATGGTATTTGATAGAGTGGCAGCAAAAATATAAAAGGTGAGGAATAGATTCATTCTAACAAACTCAGCAAAATGATGGTAACACCATTAGTTTTAACAAAATGCATACGGATTATAACTAAATTTGTTCAGATATCATCATAAATTGATCCTGAATATTCAGAGAGCTTACCAGGAAAATCAGATAATATCTTGAAATAAAAAAATGTAGAGTCCGTAAATATGATCAGAAGCTCACAGACAAAATGGAAATGGCTGAAATTAAAACGAAATATAGTTAATGGGAAAATTTATACCATGCATTAATAACGATTAGATAAAAAAGTAATAATAACTAACCTGTTATCAAGAGTATATGCACGAGAGTTTTTGAAGTTCTCTTAGCTATAGTTACTTCCATCATGGTTGTTACTTTAAAGTACCGTGTTGCCATAAATCCAAGTACGTGTGAAAAACATACACAAATATCATAAAGCCTGAAATATTCCAAATCGAAATTAGTTATTATAGAAATAAGAAATAACTAAAATCAGTAATATAATTATAATAATGAGCGACTAAGATATGTGACAAATACTTACGGAAAAGTTATATTTCTACAAATGAATGAATGAGAGAATTTCTCTGTAGACAACATTTTTCGTACATGTAATGTGTAAATTGTCAGCGCTTGATGGTTTTAGTAAAACCTTTAAAGATTTGCTTGTTTTAGCTCTTGACAATGCTACATAAAGTTGACCATGACAGAAAACTGGTTCAGGAAGATACAAACCAACGTAATCAAGTGTTTGACCTTGTGCTTTATTTATTGTCATTGCAAAACATGGTCTAATCGGGAATTGAGTTCTTTTAAAATGAATTGAAGTTTGATCATTTTTCATAGGTATAAAGGAATTCTTGGTAAAAAAACATGTTTTCCACAATATTCACCAGTTGTAATTTCAGCAAGAATTACATTCTTATCAAATTTTCTACAAGTAAGGCGTGTTCCATTGCATAAGCCTTCAGAAGGATTGATGTTCCGCAATAACATCACAGGACAGTTTATCTTAAGTTTCAATTCATGAGGCGGAATACCATTTGGAGTCAAAGTGTTCAAGAAATCTTCCTGTAGGCTATGTTCTAATTTGTCAATTGTTTCATCAAAGCTATAATATGTGAAAATTGTACCAGGAATCTGATCAAGTAAAATTCTATTAATATGATCAACACATTCATTTCTAGGAGTAAGAATTACTCGATTTCCCATCGTATGTAAATTATCAACATATGCTTCAATATTTGGGAAAACATGATTTATCAAAATTTTCAGAGATGTAATTTCATCCTCAAATGGTACAATTATATTGCTCGGAAGCTGAATGCAGTTACAACTATGTTCTTCCTCTGTTCCATTTTCAACTCTAAGCAAATAATCAGAAAACGTGGGATCCAATTTTGCTCGCATGTTCTCAACCAACGGTAGATGTGAATACGAAGGCCATAGGTTAGAGAAGACTAAGCTAGCTTTCATTATGTCTTCTTTTTTTCCCCTCGGTATCACTGGTAAAACTTGTCTGAAATCTCCTCCTAGAACGACCACTTTTCCACCGAAAGGTAAATTACAATCAGTGATATCTCTGAGCATTTTATCGACGGCTTCAACGGCACAACGATTCACCATAGGCGCTTCATCCCAAAGTATTAATGTAGACATTTTTAACAAAGTCCCTAGAGCCGATTGTTTACTAACAGAACAAATAACTTCACCAACTGTTTCCAGAGGAATTTTAAATCTTGAATGAGCTGTTCGACCTCCAGGTAAAAGAGACGCAGATACTCCAGAAGATGCTGTAGCTAAAGCAATTAAATTTTGAGACCTTACACCTGCTAGTAGAGCTTTATATAAAAAAGTTTTGCCCGTTCCTCTTGGACCATCGATGAAATAGATTCCACTTGATTTGGAATTTACTTTTTCCATAATTGTATCATACGCAAATTGTTGTTCATTATTTAAGCTTGATGTATAGACATAGCCTCCTTCTATATTCAAATTTGTTGTCTCATCTGCAACCATTCTTCTCAACCTTTCATTTTCACCTATATGTACATTGAATGATACTATTTCATAGTCATTTATGCTTTTACCTGATGATTCTAAAATAGAATTGATGTCTTCTAAAGCTCGTAGTTCAGCATCCCTTGAATGTATATTTTCATATACATAATCATCGATCATATAAACTTTAAATTTATCCCACAGTAATTTTGGATGATCAGGGTTGCAAAGCATAAGAAGTGTAGCAAAAAGACGTCTTAAAGAAGTAGGCATTTTATAAATAATAGCTTCAGACAGACATTCTTCACAATGATTGTCTCCGCCTAACAAACTGTGTAAAAGTGCTCCTTCTCGATACGTATTAACAGTTACCCCGTTCAAAGTTCGTAAATCATGAAATGATGTTGGACCTCGAATATGATTGAGAAGAACGTGTAGAAAATATCGTTCTCCTTCAGATGGATTCACTGCGACAATTCGTCCTATAACAACGTATTTTTTTCTGGGAGTCCAAATCTTCTTAGTTGAGTTCCAAACAAAATGGGTTGGAAAATCTCGATACAACAATGTACGCGCAAATTCATTTGCTTTATTCACCTCAAAAAACTCTGTTAACATTGTTCTTTTCGTATTTTCATTGTCAAAAAATCTCGATACAACAATGTACGCGCAATTTTGATGATTTTCGATATGAAGCTGTAAAGAATAAACAGTTGGACAAATTTCCGCCAAATTAAACGAGAAAATCCTCCACATAGCTTCAGGTGGAGATATCCATCTAGCAGATTGATAAGATGAGATTTCGTCGGTTTCTTTTCCTGTTTCATTTGTGGAAACTGAAAAATGAATACGATCATGTCCTTTATACACGTATTTGTACAAATACTTTACAACTTTAATAGAAGAACATACTTCAACAATAATGTAACAGTCAAATTTTGCGCTCAAATAAGGATTATACGGTACAACCCATCGATTGTCTAACATTTGACCTCTAACTTTAATAGAAATACCATTATCACGACGTTTATACAAAGGATATGAATTATCACCGAATATAGTAGAATTACAATAATCTCTAGGATATTTATTTTTACAACTACTGTTTCCTTCCATACATACGTTTTTTGGATTAAGATGTCCACAAGGGCCATGCATATTATGTTTAACAATAACAGAATGAAGATAAGGATGTTCATTTTCATTAGGAATTTCACAGCAAACTATCTTATCAACTTCTAGAGCAGAACAAATTTTGTAGCCGTATTTAAAAATTAACAATAGATGTGCATGAGGAAGTCCCCTTTTTTGAAATTCAATAACATATATATGTGCAACAACTGGGCCTAAGATATTTTTTTTGTATAAATCATTTTTCAACTCTTCTAGTTTTGCTCTAAATATACGCACAATTAGATCATGTCGATTTTGAATCTCATCATTGTGTTTTAGCTCTTGTTTAATCTCCGGCCAATTTGGATTGCATGTTATAGTCAAGAAAATGTCCGGTTTTCCATAACGCTGTACAATAGCCATTGCATCCATATATCTCCTTAACATATATCTAGGTCCACATGTAAAAGATTGAGGTAAAATAATTTTTCTTCCAATTTTGTACCCTCTTGTCTCTCCATTTTGAACGCTATCTACAATACCCTGGTAAAGTTCAGCTCGAATTTGACTTTGGTTGTTACGAAAATAGTCTAACCGTGCAGTTTCGATCTTGACATACATATCTACAACATATTGCTGGAACAATCTACCACTGTGAAGTAAAATAGACTTACCGGAAGGCCTAATTTGCAATTATATGAATAATATTCTCGACAAGAAACCTGTGATCGTTTCTTCATTCCATTAAGCACTGCAAAAAAGAAGTTATCATTCAATTAGAACATTGACGATGCAAAAGTTAGGTGAATGTACAATAACATAAATTTACAAACCTTGATTTTCCTTTTCAAGAAATTCAGCTGCAGAGGTAACTGTATCAGGAAATTGAACAAATTCAGAGAAATGTTCAGTCCTTCTACACCTCTCAATGCCTTCATGCCAACCGGATTCTCCGTATGGAAAAAGTAGAGGATATTGCAAAGGATCATAGCACCCATAGTAATAATGAACTCTATGTGAATCACCAGAATGACCGTATATGGTAATGTCACGAAAGCGAATATTAGTATTTTCATTGTTTTCGACCCATATAGCAGCTACTTCAGATGAGGTAGGAGTATTAAATATTCTTTGATCAAGTCCTGGATCGCATCTTATATGTATTTGATGATCTCGTAAGTTAGTGATATTAGTTAAAGACCGGAAAAATCTAGTATATGGATTTACCTTCAAGATTTCAATTAGAACAGTTAAAGTACATTCATCAAAGTTCTCTGAAATCTTCATACGATTTTGAATCTCATTATTTGTATCATAAAAATATAACTGCATATAAGAAGGCTTATTGTTTTGTGGGATAAGTTCGTTTACGTAATGATATACTTGTCCTTGAACTCTAAATGTGTAAATACCTCGATATGCTTTAAAGAGCTCTTGATCGTATTTGACACCAAATGAAGTGAAAGCAAAGTGGTTATTATATCCTCGTGCAATTTTTTTAAATGCCATATATTTAGATTCTTTAGAAGTAAACAAGTTGTACAATTCAGTGGGTGGATCAGGCATAGAGATATGTACTTTCCCATCAGAACAACAAAACCCTTTACTTTCTCTATAAATTTTTCTTGCACCACAATATTTACAACTATTGCATGTCGGTAATATGTATGCAGTCGTTGGTATGTTCAAAACATTAAAACCACTTGGTAATGTCAAATTGGAAATATGAGGTATATCTTGGTTTGAAGTAGAAGCCTCAAAATCATGATTCATTATAGGTTGTTACATTTGTACATCATTCGAATTATTATGTTCAGATGATAGAGGATTACCTATTCTCCTACGACGATCATGCAATCACTTCGAAGTCGTTTTCGTCGATACCTATTCCTTTGATTTTCTTGTTGGCGATGAGACATTGTTTCAAAACCACTCGAAGTATCCATATCAAATAGTTGGAGTCCAAAGTAACCAACAGGAACTAAAAGAATTAAAGAATGTTATTAACATTTTTATACTTTGAAATAAAATAAAGTTGTAGAATAGTTGAATCAACTTCTCCATCACCAGATGGTACAAAAATGTCTATTACAATACTAACAATTTTTGTGGAATAATTGAATTTGAACCATAACTGTACAAAAAAATAATCTTACATATGTTAAAATATACATACGTAGAGTAAAACTAAAATTTAAAATATCAAAATTTGTGAACAATAACTGAAAATATACCTTAAAAAGAGAAAAAATAGTATTCACAAAGAAAACTCGAGAACCAGCAATTTATTACAAATTTATAAGTTACTATAAATAAATAAATAACTATAATACTATATAAACATATAATATATTATGAACAAAAATCTAAATAGTTCAGTTAGAAAAACGTACCTAAGATAGAGTGCACTACTGTAGTAAACTATAACCAACCAGAAAAAATAATTGGACACTGTATAGAAGATGACAATAAATATAAATTAGAGTCCACAATTTGTTAATAATAGTTAAATGGTAAATACTATAATAAAAATTTTAGAGAAAAAAATACAAAGGTTAACTGCAAATTGAAGTTTACAAAATTTATAAAAGAATAAAAAAAATATTGTACCTGAAAATAGCACAATTCAATTGATGTTAAAAATTATGATATTTTTACTTTGAGAATGATATCTTGCAATTGAAAAGAAGATTGAAAACAAATTTAATATATAAAGAATTAGGAATGACTAAAAATATAACAAGCAAAAGAAAATCATAATCATAATCATAATAAAAGTTAAAAATCGAAGTATATGAAATAAGTTACATATTTTTTTGACCGAATGGACGAGATGCACCAATCTAGAGGTTCAAGGACAACGCCCTCGACGGGGATCGACCTGCCCCGGTCAGGTCGAATTAAATTATTAATAAATGAATTTATATTTATAATTTGGTTTTTAACCCTTTTCTAAAGGAAGGAAGGAAGGAAGAAGAAGAGAAAAAAAAAAAAAAAAAAAAAAAATTTACGTTCCTCCCCGTGCGCGCACGGGGAGCCCGAAACTCCCCGGGCGCGCACGGGGAGACGTCAAATTTTAATTTATTTTTTTATTTTTTTGTTTTTTTCTTCTTTCAGAAAAGGGTTTCGTGCGCCCACGGGGAGTGGTGTCTCCCCGTGCGCGCACGGGGAGACGTCAAATTTTTAATTTTTAATTTTTTTTTTTTCCTTTTTCCTTCAGAAAAGGGTTTCGTGCGCGCACGGGGAGATTGGATCTCCCCGTGCGCGCACGTGGAGACACCACTCCCCGTGCGCGCACGGGGAGTTTCATTCTCCCCGTGCGCGAACGGGGAGACGTTTCTCCTAATTTTTTTTTTATTATTTTCTTTCCCATTCAATTTTTGTAAGTATTATTAATTGTTGTAATTTAATTAGTAAAAATTTAATGTTTCCACACAACTCTTTAATTGTAATGGAAGATACTCACCCCAATAATAATACTAAAATGATATGTTAACAAACTTATTAAAATAACCTAATATGATTCAGAATTTATTGTGAAACATAGAAAAATACTAAATCTATACAAACAAAATACAAACTTATTAAATTAACCTAATACGATTCAGAATTTATTGTGAAACATAGAAAAATACTAAATCTACACAAACAAAATTAACTATTTAAAGAAATTATAAAGTAATAATAATATAAACATTATTGTGAAATATAGAGAAATACTAAATCTACACAAACAATATTAACTATACCTAACTACTTACAAAAATCGAACACAATTATATTTATTGAAAGAAATACTAAATATGCAAAAGTAATAATAATATAAACAAAAATAACTTTTACATATAAATACTTATAGTAAAAAGTTTATGTTCTACTGCAATATCAAAGTTTCAAAACTTAGTCGTACAAGCTGAAAACCATAATGGAAAACATAATGGAGTAAAATAAATATTTTCATGATTTATAGATTAACATAATGGTATTTACATGCTAATATAAACAAAAATAACTTTTACATATAAATACTTACCGTCAAAGTTTATGTTCTGCTGCAATATCAAAGCTTCAAAACTTAGTCGTACAAGCTGAAAAACATAATGGAGTGAAATAAATATTTTCATGATTTATAGATTAACATAATGGTATTTACACGCTAAACATAAAAAAAAACAAAATTAACTATACCAACTACTTACAAAAATCTTAAACATGAAACACAATTGTATTTTTATTTAATGAAATACTAAACATGCAAAATATATATCTAATATCTAATAGAAACTAAAATAAATTTTTCGATAGACTTACAGTAAACAGCAATAAAGGTTAACAAATTCTCGATAATTGAATAAATTTTTCTTCATTAGTTCTCCCATATAAATAGACTAATCTCTTCAGCCGACTACAAAAATTAACCGACCCCAAAAAAATCAAAAGTTCTTGAAACTATCAAAAGGCGCCTACAATTTTGACCGCCAATGGTTAATGTGATACGCAAAAGTCATCACATTTTTGTTTCACCGCCTACAATTAATAGTTTTCTGTTGGTTTTTTTTTTTTTGTCATGAAAGTCAACAATTGAGGCGGGAAGAATTTCATTTTTCCGCCTTTTTTTTTTTGGATTCTCTCCTTTAAGAGAAGGATCTAGTGCCCTTTTTCCTGTACAAATACAATTTAATAATTATACTTTGTCAAACTGACTAAATGTGAACAATAAATGAAGGATAAAATGGGAACATAAAATACGTAATAGAGCACTGAGGATTGGCAGGGAGAATTAATAAAATATATTAGCGGCAATTATTTTTAAAAGGGACATAAGCCGCCTCCCCTGTTTTGTTTCTTATGAAAAAATGAGGGATAAAATTGGAAAAGGAAAATACGTCCTAAATGAACAGTAAACAAATGATTGCCTCTTTTAATAGAAGAGGGATATATATATATTTACAAGTCCAATTTGTCTCAAAATCTAGTGCATAAGATTTCATAATGGATTGACATTGACATTTTTTATTGCGTAAATAACCTTATTTTAAAAACTCTGAAAAAAGGAACTGCTACGACCTGTTATATGTTTATGTTTGTTGACTCATGTTAGGAGTCACTTGGCCCCTAATAGCACATGTCTTTGGCGAAGTGCCTTCCTTGAATGAATGGGAGTCCAATAGGTGTTAACAGCATCTTCTGTAATAGTTTTTTTTTTTTTAGATTAGGGGTACAATAAGATGAATAGCCTCATTAACCGACTTGATGTGTTGGCGGATATCAAAAATTGGCGTTCCAACCTATCTCGATTGTCCTATCCGATTGAGCAATACTACTCGTACCGGGGGGGGGGGGGGGGGGGGGGGGGGGAGTTTAACAACCTCCCCTTGACCAGCCCCTCACAATAGTAGGGGGGGCCACCTTTTTTTTGGATTTTTTAAAAAAGGTGTGCCCCCACTATTGTGAGGGGCCGGTACAACCCCCCTCAAACCTTATTATTTTATTGTATTGTATTTTATATTTTTAATTTAAATCGTATTAAAAAAAAAATATTAAACTCCACGATAAATTGGGATTTTTCAATCTCCATCCCAACTCCTGAAAACTCTTAACAGGGTTGGGATGACAATAAATATCTTGGTCCGTCTCTTTGTCATTCTTACCTTCAAAACTATGACAAAAGAAATATGAAAAATTAACGAGGGAAAGAAGACCCTGCTAGGCATAACTCAGATATATGATGCTACAGTCACAAAATAAGTGAAAGTGGAAAGGTCAAAGTAAGATATAAATGCTATGATGTTAGTCTCATTCCATAAATAGTAGGAAGGTACTCCTTTTTTTGAACTCAAGTTTGCTACGCGGGCCACTTCGTGTGGAAGACATTATTAGGAATGAAGTTTGAACAAAAAGGTAAAATACCATGTTATTATGCGTCCACTTGGTCCATATTATTTCATGTTTTAATGAGATGAATTATTATTATTTTTGGAAATGTGTAGTTAAAAAGGAAAAAAAAGAATTTTTTTTACGATTTACATATAATATTATTTTGTTGAAAAATGTATAATTGATAAGAATGGAGAAAAAATATTATAATTTAACAGAGAAGGATAATTCTATATGTACTAAAACTTTTACTACATGATTTTCTTAAAAGCCAAGTGGCGCCCCCTATTGGGCATTTAAGTAAATCATGTAGTAAAAGAGAAAGTAAGTGTGGCATTGTCCAACGAAGAATTATAGGGACTAGAGGGGGCTATAGTTTTTGTGAGAGTACAAACCTTGAAAGTACAATTTTCCAATGCCTAACGTGGTGGTGCCAACAGCGTGCTGGTGGTTGTGCTGGTCGTTTTGGTTTTGAGTTGGGTAGGTGGGGGTGAGGGTGAGGGTGGGGAAGATAATAGGATTTTTTGGTTTTTGATTTAAATCTTTTTTATATTTGAAAAGGAAAAGTTACCATTTTGCCGTTTTAAAATTTGGTCAAATCTATTATTTTTAGTCAACTGGACGGAAACCGTCCATTTGGATTGTAAGTGCGAGTTTTTTAAAAATTTGGTACTCTAGTTGGCACAAAACAAAGATTTGAGCAAAATCTGCAAAAATCGAAAACGTTTGGTACCGTGCCTGCAATTTTCCCTAAATAAAACTAGAAAGAACAAGATTTCTTTTTCGTCTGAGAATCGAGAGAGACGAGACGCGTCTAAAGCATAAAGATACGAGCTTTCAACATCGTGGAAACAGTGTTGGCATCAATTGATGCGATTCATTGGTATGAGATTTAATACTTCATTTATTTTCCTATCAAAATTTCTTCCTTTTTTGCAGTTGGTGCATTGGTTGAATCACTAAATTGATTTAAGCGATGGAATCATGGAATATAGCGGCTTTTACTAAAAAAAAAAAAAATAAAAAATCGAGATCTATTTTCTGGGTTTCATGACGAATTTGAACTTGTCAATGAATCCATTTCTCGCTGACTAAGTGTTTGGCTATTTGCTACTGTTTCAGTAGTAAACTTAGTTGCTTGCCAGATTATTATTAGTACGTTGTTTTCATATATTATTCTTATTCAAGAGCTCAATTAATTGCTCGAGCCTTTAATATCACATTAAATGGGACTTATTGGAGTTTACACTCTGTTTTATGAATGATCTTTAACGATCTAATGGTAAATTTATTATGTTAAGTGTGCAGCAGATTTTCTGCTTGTCTGCTTGCTTGATCTAAGTTTTTGTTGGATTTTATAGTTTCTGGATTTGGAAGAGGAAAAATGAGTTCTTGATGTCTAATACAATCCCAGATCTGTTTGAGTTACAAGTCTTTGGTAAACCAAGACATTATAGACTAGAATGAGGAAAAAATGGATTATTTACATATGTGACATATATGGAATCTTTTGGAATTGTGATCTCCTTGATAGCCTCTTTTTCCTTGACGAATTACAGTAATTTGGATTATTTACTCAATTTGCATATGCATTATGCTAATGCAGGCTTCACTTTACAATTATTGCAATATCTAAATTTGAGTAATCATTGTTTCAGTGTTGTGATGGCAAACAAGTTCAATTCTGGGGACAATAGAACTCGCCGTTTTGTGACAATTTTTATAGTAGCTGGTCTATGTTGTTTCTTCTACTTACTGGGAGCATGGCAGAGAAGTGGGTTCGGAAAGGGAGACACTATAGCAGTGGAGACGACCAAGAGCGGAGCGAACTGCAACATCCTCCCAAACCTCAATTTTGAAACCCATCATGGCGGTGAAGCTGGAATAATTGACGGTTTTGATTCAAAAGTGAAAACTTATAAGCCGTGCCATCCTCGCTATACTGATTACACGCCCTGCCAAGATCAAGCACGTGCTATGACCTTTCCCAGGGAAAATATGATTTATCGTGAGCGGCATTGCCCTCCTCAAGAAGAAAAGTTACATTGCCTAATTCCGGCACCGAATGGTTATGTAACTCCATTTCCATGGCCAAAGAGTCGTGATTATGTTCCCTATGCCAATGCCCCATACAAGAGCTTGACAGTTGAGAAGGCTATTCAGAACTGGATTCAGTACGAGGGCAATGTGTTTAGGTTCCCTGGTGGAGGAACTCAATTTCCTCAAGGAGCTGATAAATACATCGATCAGCTTGCTTCAGTGATACCAATCAAAAATGGAACTGTTAGGACTGCATTGGACACTGGTTGTGGGGTATGTTGAGTATCTTATGCACTTCTTACTCTATTTGTTGTCTGAATATTCTGATTGTTCTTTTCCAATCTGAGAGTAATTTATCTGTTTTACCTTATTGTGTTAGGTTGCAAGTTGGGGTGCATATCTTTGGAAGAGAAATGTTATAGCAATGTCATTTGCGCCAAGGGACTCACATGAAGCCCAGGTTCAGTTTGCTCTTGAAAGGGGTGTTCCTGCTGTAATTGGTGTTCTTGGAACAATCAAGATGCCATATCCATCAAGAGCTTTTGACATGGCTCACTGTTCTCGCTGTCTAATTCCTTGGGGAGCAAATGGTGAGAATAAAATGTTGAATAGCTCTATAGATTCAAAGCTACACTGTACTGAACTGCAACCCGTAATGGCTTAATCAAATATCAGAATATTAGCTGACTTTCTCACCTTCTCATGAGAAGGTTTCTTTCCAGCAGTGTTTTAACTTTTATCTGCAGTTAGATAATTAGATGGAGCATCTGGCCATACAGTTACTTTTGGTTCCTTCTGATTGCAGGCGGAATTTACATGAAGGAAGTTGATCGTGTTCTTAGACCTGGTGGCTACTGGGTGCTTTCAGGCCCTCCCATCAATTGGAAGACAAACTTCAAAGCATGGCAGCGCCCTAAGGAGGAGCTTCAGGAAGAACAAAGGCAGATTGAAGAGACTGCTAAGCTTCTCTGCTGGGAGAAGAAATCTGAGAAGGGTGAAATTGCTATATGGCAGAAGAAAACGGATGCCGATTCATGTCATGCCTCACAAGAAAATTCAGGAGCTACATTTTGTAAATCTGAAGATCCTGATGATGTCTGGTATGTAGTTTTGCTAATATTTCCACACAGATGTGTGTCAGTTTTTCGTTTTGATACATGAAGAAACCATAAAATGTGAAATTCATGGATCCCATACAGATGCATTGTGGCATACACTTTTTATGGAGTGCCTAAAGTTGTATGTTATATATAGAAACTGAAGTTGTAAAGCTAAAATATTTTTGTACTTTATTTTGGTATGATAGGTACAAGAAAATGGAACAGTGCATTACTCCATACAACAATGCTAACAGGGTTGAAAGCTCTAGTGGAGATCTCAAGCCATTCCCCGAGAGGCTTTATGCTGTTCCCCCTAGAATTGCCTGTGGGTCAGTTTCTGGAGTCTCTGTCGAGTCATATCTCGAGGACAATAGAGATTGGAAAAAGCATGTTAGTGCGTATAAAAAGATCAACAAAATCATCGACTCTGGAAGGTACCGCAACATTATGGATATGAATGCTGGATTGGGAGGTTTTGCTGCTGCCCTTCATTCTCCCAAATTTTGGGTTATGAATGTTGTGCCCACTATTGCTAAAACAAATACCTTGGGTGTTATATATGAACGAGGACTGATTGGTATATATCATGACTGGTACGATTTTCTGTTTCATTTGTTTCAACAGTTTCTAATGTTACTCCTTAATCGTCTGAGCATTTTTTATGCCTTGCATACAACTGTTGCCTGATATTTTAACTTTTTTAACCTACTTAAAATCTTTTGGTTTTGAGAAGAAATATGTTCATCTTAGATTCTTAGTTCTTGCCATTGGGAATTGGGATTACATCTTTTTTGTCCCAGTTGAACTTTACATATCGTGGCTTGCACTCATCTCACAAATGCTCATGCAGTACCGTTGTTGACCCTGTGTATAGGCCAACCTAATATTTCTACATGCTTTGAATGCTTGAAAAATATGAAAACCTAATAAAGCAAAGAAAAAAAGTTGTCTTGTAAAGCATGACTTTATTGTGTTAAGTACATACAGGCTCACGTCTACGAAGTGTTATACCAAAGTACATGCACAACTCGTAAATGTGAACGGTCTTCATTCTGAGCAGATTGAGCTCAGTTTCTGGCTAATATCCCTGAATACGTACCTGACTCAATTTAAAACAAGCGACCTACATCAATATGCAATCATAAAAATGATGGTCTGCAACATTTCTCAACTATATGACGCGTCAAGCATAACAAAGGTTGTTTTTTTTCCTTATTTTCACTCTTTATAATCTGTGGTTCAGGTGTGAAGCTTTCTCTACATACCCAAGGACGTATGACCTGATCCATGCTAATGGTGTTTTCAGCTTATACAAGGACAAGTAAGTATTAACTTGATATTCTGATACTCGTGCTTGAATTGGAAATAGTAAGGCATGCTTTCCTATAATGAGATCTGCAATGGTACTGTGCTGTGAACTCGACTTTAACACAGATCAAATTAACATCATAGGTGTGACTTTGAAGACATTCTTTTAGAGATGGACCGGATTCTGCGGCCAGAAGGTGCAGTTATATTGAGGGATGAAGTTGACGTGCTTGTTAAGGTGAAGAAGGTGATAGGAGGTATGAGATGGGACTTCAAACTGATTGATCACGAGGATGGTCCCCTTGTTCCACAGAAAATACTGGTTGCAGTTAAACAGTATTGGGTCGGAAACTCCACTTCCATGCAGTGAAAGCCAACCAACGTCAAAGCAGGATTGACTGCTGGCATCATTCCATGGGGACAATTCTTTGAGTTCTTATACAAATCCTTGGTGTCCATTTCGTTTCACCACGAGAAAGTTTTGCCACGAAAGGGCCCCATAGTTAAACCGACTCTTGTTCAACCCTTGGGTATTATTATTTATCAAACTGTATTTGTAACATTAATGCTATTTATTGAATGGTGAAATCAAATTTTTGTTGAAAATATATTTGTGATGAAGAAACGAGGAAAGACTAAACCTTAATTTATACAAGGTACTGCATAGAATAAGTTCTCTATACTCTTATCGACTCATTAAATGTTTCGAGCTTTTCCAATTAAAGAAGTGATGTTGTTCAAGAATCTTCACTCGTCTAATCTACGTTACCAACATATATTATAATATTTTTTTGGGAAGGTCTCCTGTCTTTACTCGATAGAGCAGAAGAAATTTTTGTCATTGACCCAGCATAGAGTCGAAAATCAGCACCTACACTGTCAATATCTTACAACTTTTTGTTTAGAAAAAATATTTTCCCAACCATTGAGCAATGATGCATCCACATACTCAATAAGATAATTTACAATTGTTAGATTTATTGATTTGTCATGTGAGATTACATTTGAAATTAATTGTGTATAAAACTATTTTAAAGTTGATCATAATTAAAGTGATCTAATAAAAAAATAAATTGTTGGGCTTAGGACATTTAAATAAAATATGGGCTGAATTATATGGGGAGAGATCCATAAATTAGAGTTGTATTTGATGATGAGCCAAATATACATGGAAACTATAAATAAGGTTATGATCCTCAAGTCATATGTAATTCTCATTTTTTTGTGTCATCACATCAACATAAGAGTATAAGAAAAAATATATGGAAAAGAAAAATCCAAAATTCATAAGAATCAAGAATTACAATCAAAATCAAGAAGAAGAATTAAAGCTAAGGGATGTCCAAAAGTCCCGAACTCGAACCAAACCGAGCGGTTCTTCGTAAATTAAATACCTGAACGGGTACTCGAATCGAGAGTCGATGGGTATGGGTTGGGTCTCGGGTCTCGACCAAAAACCGAAACTAAATAAAATTTATATTTTTTTATTGGATTAACTAAATTATTTTATTTATTTTTAAATAAATTAACAAATTAATTAAATAAATCAGATCATTTCATAATTTTAAGCATTGGGCCTCAGTTTTTTAATATGAATCACCAACATTTTAATATTAATATCTACTTTTTGGTATTTGTATGCATTGAATTAATGTTATTCTACAACTAGTTATTTATATATTTTTAAATTGAACTACGTTCATTTGTAAAAGTTACGAATGAAATGTAATTAGTTATATTTATGTAGTATTGTTGTAAATGTTACAAATTTAATTATGGTATGAAATCGAATCGAACCGAACCGAACTGAACCGAATGGAACCGAACCTGAACAGTTCCATAATTATATTTGGACCTGACGGGTCCATTTATTAAATACCCGAAAATTTTGGAACTAAGCCGAACCGAACCGACCCACGGATAGCCTTAATTAAAGCAATTAAATTGAAGAATAAGACAATCAAGATTATGGAGTAAGAAGTCAAAATCAATATCAAGAACTCAAGAATCAAAAGATCCATTAATCAAGATTCAAGATCCATAATCAAAAACTGGTATTAAATAACCTTCCCAAAGATTTAAAGTATGTTCCACATTATTAACTTTCTTGATGATTTGATATTGTGAGCTTGTTTGAGAGAGATTTTAATCAGGATTTTAATCAAAATTCTGTCCGTTAACTATCAAATCAATCAACATTTTTGACTTTTCCTCTTACAAGTGGGGTCCAAAGGTTGACTATAAAATAATTAGATTTTCTAATTTTATAAATTTTAAAATTTCGTAAAATTCCAACAAGTTCCATAGAGTATAGATAACATAAATCGAGATTACAAATAAATGCCTCCATGAAATTAAAAGCTTCCACTTTCGTTCTTTATCCTCTACAATGTCAGTCAAGGGAAAAATGAAGAAAATGAAGCAAATTAAGTAATTATACAACAAGATTTCATATACGTAGATACATGGATATTCAAAAGAAAGTAATCAAGTGCACCAAAAACTTGTCAAATTTCCATTATCTTTTGACATATGCTTTCTTACATATACATTAACATCAAGAAAACATTTATCTGAAAAATAATTAGCACACCATGAAATTTGATTTAATTCGAAAATTATTGTAAAATCAAACACAAATCCAATTTCTCAGAACCCTTTAGGCCCAGTTTCCTTCAAAACAGCAGGCTTCTCAGCCATGGAAAGGCAATATTTAGCAATTTCTCTGAATTTAGGCACACTTCTTAAATCCACCTTGGTTCCATCTTTCAATGTGATGATAATGTCACCCCACTCACCAATAAATCTAGGAACAACCTTAAAAAATAAAAATAAAATTACATTAATTGTTAGTCACGTCAGATTATCGTTTGTTGATCACTTTGAAACGAAATAAAGTTCGGGTTTTCGACGCACCTGAACATCTTTGATCACTTCATATGAAAAGTCACTTCTGTCCTGCCCAGTTAATCCAGATATAACACTGACTCTCAAATTTGTAAATCTGTATCTCAAATAAAAGGCCCTTAAAACTGCTGCCAGGGTTAAAGGAAGCCAAAGAAGAGTGAAACCCAGTAGAAGGTTTGCTATGAGGTCTCCATAGTGGGCTCCGCCGTCGAAAAAGATGGTTTCTTCAGTGGCTTTTTTGGAGGAGGTGGTGGCGGAGGGCGTGGAGGAAACGTGGAGCCTGGTGATAGGTCGAATGGATTTGGAGGTGGATTTTGTGAACGGTAGCTTGGTATTTATGTGGAGAGACTGGTGGTGGGTTATGGAGCCGGCGGAGGTGGTGGTGGGTAAGAGGGTGGTGGAAGTGGAGGAGGTGGCTGTGACAATGGCCATGGTTATTTTATCCACTCCAGATGAACGGTTAGCTTGTAGTTGAAGTGTATTTGGGATTTCATTCGGTGGCCGCAGGATGTCCTCGTGGCAGATTTTAAGCCAATCACTGGGTAGAAATACAGCAAGTTTGACTTTTGGGAGGAAGTTAGATTTTTTATTTTTATTTCTAATCTTTTCGATCTTAGATAGATGCTATAAATAAAAGAGTAATGCTATGAAAATCATACATGACATACACGTGACAAGGACGTTGGTCATGGTTAATTTTTAATATTTGCAATCGTTTACCGTTAACGTAATTATCTTACGTGATATACATGTGGCGGTTAGGGATCAAAAAACAACGTCGCTTTCAACACTTGGCTATACAGGAATGCAGCTCGTGTGCAATCCGTTGCAGGGACACAAATCTAGTAATGTGTGTAGACCATGGTAAGGACATAGGCAGAATGGGAGGGATGCATCAGAAAGATAAAAGGCTAAATCTCAACGGATTGGGGTAGCAAGACCACTCTATCCAGATGACCCGTTCTTGCCTCAGAGCAACTCGAGCAATCCATCGACTGGTTCGGGACTGGAACCTCTGTGCCCATTCCTCAAAGTCAAACCATTTTCCTCTAGGTTACATATCTATTTTGTTGACTTCCCTTCCTTACATTATTCTATTGACAAAATGTTATTCACCTTGGAGATCTGATGCGATTATGAGTACGATTGAGAGCGAGGGTATTCGATCCTCCAAATTTTCAAAGGCCGTTGAGGGCGTAGGCACTTTCATGTACACGAAGACAACATCGTTTGCATGTTATGACGGGGATGTATGCACATTTTCTAGCACTTCAGGTGAAAATCACTAATTGCCACATTATGTTACGTAGAACGATTACGGTAGTAAGCGACTGCAAATTACATTATTCTAAATAAAAAGATATAAAATTATTAAATAAAATTTGTCATTAAGGTTGACTTATCTCACATAAATATTATAATCATGCTACATGTACATCTTGTTTTACATCATTTTGAAAAAAAAAAAAAAAAAAATTGTACCACGTGTCGATACATGATTGGACTGTTTAAAAAAAAAAAAAACACTTTTTTCGCCCAATACTTTTTGAATTCCACCACAATGTCAAAGAAGATGTACACCATTGAATGTACACTTAGCATAATTCTAAATATTATGTTGTTTAGCTAAAAATATTAATAAAATATTAATTCAAATTCAATAATTAATCTTAATATTACATGATATTCATAATTTTTACCAACTTTTCAATTATAAATTTTATCATTTTTTTTAAAATCTATTAAAAATCAATTTTTTTGCAAACCCAAACATGGGCTATGACTCTCCTAAAATTGTGCCAAGCTCAATCACTATGCCCCTATATGGCCATCATTTTATTTTAAAATTCATTTTTTTTCTTAGGTTTATTTTAATCATATAATTTATGGGACCAATAAATTTTATCTGTTTTTGATTACGCAATTTATTAAGGGAAAATACCTAGAAATCTACATTTAAAGACTAAACCTAATAAGGAGGATTATTTGATATAATTTTCATAAATAAGGAGGATTATTTTAAATCTCTCGTATCAGGTGCTAATTGGGCTTTAATAATTATAATTAATCAAAATTTAACTAAACCTAATCTACATACGCACCCACCCACCCCTATTCATCCCAACCAATTTCATTTATTTTCCTTCTCTGTCTTTATCACTCACCCCACCCACTCGCGCCTCTAACACATCTTCTTTCTGACGTTGCTGCTCATAACATCGAACGCCAGGGAGTGCGATGATGCAGTGTTGAATGGGGAATTGAACCTCAACGACTATGTGGAGATACGGGTGTCAATAAGTTGAGCCGCGAGCTGAAACTTTTTACATAATTTCTGCTAGAGTAAAAATACTTCGAACTTTTTTTTTGTCCGAGCCGAGCCAACCAAAAACTCGGCTAAAAAATTTAGGCTCAACTCGAGCTTTTGGCTCGATTCTTTTTTTTTTTAAATTTGTGACAAATCTAAAATTTTTGTTAAAGAATTTAAAATTTCTGTAATTTTATACATGTTATAAATAATAACTAAATATTAACATATAAAAAAATTATAGCTGAAATTAAATAATTAAAAAAAAATGGCACACAAGTTTTTTTTTTTAGGTTCACGAGCCGGCCGTCGATCCACACGGGCCAGCTCGACTTGAGCCAATGCACCAAAATGGGGCTCGGTCCAAGCCTCGATTGGGCCCCACCGAGCCATGAGCCAACCCGGCTTGGACTTTTTCTTGGTTGAGCTTGAGCGGCCTGAGCCGACGAGCTATTTTGCTATCCGTATGTGGAGATGGTGGCAAATGAGGAGGTCATAATTTCAATGAATAGAGCTGCCAAGTGATTCTCCACCGGAAGCATAGCTCTATTGGTGATTCAACGGTGAGCGATTGTTTATCGAATGTGTTGCTTGATTTGGTTCTATAGGTGGTTGTTTGATCAGATGTGGTGGGTGGTTTAGTGATTGTGTTTAGCGATTGTTTAGCTTGTTTGATCAGATTTGTTGTTTGATGTGGTGGTGTAGGTAGTTGTTTGATCAGATATGGTGGGTGGTTGTTAGATCAGATTTGTTGTTTAGCCAGAGTTTTGGGATGATTGTTGATGTTTTGTAAATGGTGCCAATGATTTTCTGATCTCTGAGTGATTATGTTGTTGTTGGTAGTTCTATTAGTGGTGGTGTGGGATGCAATGGTTTCGTTGCTGGTGGTGCATGTGGTTGTGATAAGGTGGTGCGCGTTTGGTTCTTAACGATGTTAGGAACGACGGTGGTGATGGTGTCGAAGTGGTGGCGGCGACGACAACCAGGTGTGACCAAATCTATCTTTATTGTAACTATTTGTGATCAGATTTGTGTTAACTATGACTGTATGTGACTTAGTTACATACAGTCACGAATTAGATTGACCTGGTCGCAAACAGTCACACTGAACACAAATTTGATCGCAATTAGTCAACTATAACACAAGTTTTATTACAAA